>NW_026504060.1:0-13584 GCF_026875155.1 Cherax quadricarinatus
ACCACAAGTACAGACACCCCAAAGTTCAGAACACACGTCAAAAGACACCCACTGTTAAGGGCACACACAGTTACAGACACAAAAAATGCTAAACACTACACACACATCCACTAAGACGAACACACATAAGTTACAGATACATAAAACATGTTACAGACCACGTCAGAGACACACACGTAAAAAGAAGCACACGTTAGAGACACACACATGTTACAGACACACACACATGTTACAGACACACACACGTTACAGACACACATACGTTAAAGACACACACACGTTAAAGACACAAAAACGTTACAGATACACACGTTACAGACACACACGTTGCACACACGTGTAACAGACACTCTTTACAGACACACACGTAACAGACACATACACGTTACAGACACATACACGTTGCAGACACAAACGTTACAAACACACACGTTACAGACACACACGTTACAGACACAAACGTTACAGACACACACGTTACAGACAAACGTTACAGACACACACACACACACACACACGTTACAGACACACGTTACAGACTCAAACATGTTATAGACACACATGTTACAGACTCACATGTTACAGACACACGTCAGAGACACACACGTAACAGAAGCACACGTTAGAGACACACACATGTTACAGACACACACACATGTTACAGACACACACACGTTACAGACACACATACGTTAAAGACACACACACGTTAAAGACACACAAACGTTACAGATATACATGTTAGAGACACACACGTTAAAGACACATACACGTTGCAGACACACCATACAGATACAAACACGTTAAAGACACACACGTGATACAGACGCACATGTTACAGTTGCACGTTGCAGATACACACACGTTATAGACACACACGTTACAGACACATACAAGTTACAGACACACGTTACAGACACACACACGTTACAGACACACACGTTATAGACATACACGTTACAGACACACACACGTTACTGACACACACGTTACAGACGCATGCACGTTACAGACACACACCCTACAGACACACACGTTACAGACACATACACATTACAGACACACACGTTACAGACACACGTTACAGACACACGTTACAGACACACACACGTTCCAGACACACACACGTTACAGACACACACACATGTGTTACAGATACATATATGTTACAGACACACACGTTACAGACACACACGTTATAGACACACACGTTACAGACACATACACGTTACAGACCCACGTTACAGACACATATACGTTACTGACACACGTTACAGACGCATACACGTTACAGGCACACACCCTACAGACACACACGTTACAGACACATACACGTTACGGACACACACGTTACAGACACACACACACGTTACAGACACGCACACGTTTCAGAAACACACGTTACAGACACGCACGTTATAGACACACACGTTACAGACACATACACTTTACTGACACACACGTTACACACACACACACGTTATAGACGCATACACGTTACAGATAAACGTTACAGACACACACACGTTACACACACACTCGTTACAGACTCACGTTACAGACACACACACGTTACAGAAACACACGTTACAGACACATACATGTTACAGACACAAACGTTACAGACACACACGTTACAGACAAATACACGTTACAGACTCACACGTGTTACAGACACATACATGTTAGAGACACAAACGTTACAAACACACGTTACAGACACACACACAAGTTGCAGACACACACGTGTTAAGATACACACATGTTACAGACACACGTTACAGACACTCGTTACAGACACATACACGTTACTGACACACACGTTACAGACGCATACACGTTACAGACACACACGTTACAGACACACACGTTACAGACACACACACGTTACAGACACACGTTGCAGACACACACACATTACAGACACACACGTTACAGACACGCACGTTATAGACACACATGTTACACACACATACACTTTACTGACACACACATTACACACACACACATGTTAAAGAAGCATATACGTTACAGACACGTTACAGACACATACACGTTACACACACGTTACAGACACGTTACAGACACACACACGTTACAGAAACACACGTTACAGACACAAAAGTTTCAAACACACACGTTACAGACACAAACGTTACAGACACAAACGTTACAGACACACACACACACACACACAAACGTTACAGACACACACGTTACAGATTCAAACATGTTATAGACACACAGATGTTAGAGGCACACAAATGTTACAGACACACACATGTTACAGATACACACATGTTACTGATACACACATGTTTCAGACACACAAATGCTAAACACACACACACATATTACAGACCAAAACCCCATATTACAGAAAACACACGTGTTACAGGAACAACCATGTTACGGCACAAAACAGTTACAGGGCCGCACATGTTAAGAAACACTGTTTCAGGCCCCACAAAATTTTACAGACATAAAAGTTACAGACACGCAAATTTCTATGACACGCACATGTTTTCAGACACATGTTACAAACACACACATTTCTAAAGACATATGTTCAGACACACACAATTTTTACAGACACACAATTGCTACAGACACACTAAGTTACAGACACACACATTTACAGACACATACAAGTTTCAAAAAATACAATTTTCTAAAACACACACATGTTTTCGCAACACCGATAGGAAAACACAAATGCTAAACCCCCACACACACATATTACACCACACATGTTACAGATACACACATGTTTTCAGAACACACACATTTACACACCCGTTACAGGGGCACACGTCCCCAGACACCCCCATTTTTACAGACAAAACCCCCTGTTACAGAAACACAAAAGCTAAAAAAACACACACATATTACAGACACACATATGTTTTCAGATTCACACCCTGTTACAGACGCACACAAAGTTTCAGGGCACCCCTTACGACACCCAAAGTTTCAGGGCACACATGTTTCGGGACACACATGTTACAGACACCTGTTACACACACGTCCCCGACACCAGGTTACGAAGCAACCCCTTACAGATACAAAACCCTTACAGACACACACGTTTTCAGAAAGCACACGTTACGAAACATTTTCAGACAAACACGTTACTAGACACACGTTACAGACATACGTTACAGTACCATACACGTTGCAGACACACGTTACAGACCATACAAGTTTTCTGGAAAACACACGTTACAGAAAACCCCCGTTAAAATACCATTCCCCCTACAGTACACACGAAAAAGACACAAACCTTACAGACACAACAGTTACAGACGCAAAATGTTTTCAGGGCGAACACCACGTTACCAAACCCACGTTATAGACAACCTTACAGACCACGTTATTTGACCCCAAAACACGTTACCCAACCCCACGTTACAGCGATACACGTTACCCGAGAAAACCAGTCAAAAACGCATTCACTTTACCGACAACACCCTACGACCCCAAAACTTAAGGGCACAACACGATTACAGACACACCACGTTACAGACCCCACAACGTTACAAACACAAAAAAACACGTTACAGACACACACGGGGTTACAGATTCACACAGTTGCAGACACACACGGGTTTCAGCAACACGTTTCAACACTACACTTTCACTTTCCGTTTCCGACACCCCCTTTTTTTCGACACACGTTTTCAGGGAAAATTTCACGTTACAGACACAAACTTTTCAGACGCCCCAAACCCTTTTCGACCCCACGTTCAGACACACCACACGATACGACCACACGTTACAGACACGCACGTTACAGACAAGCACGTTAAAAGAAAACCAAAACGTTTAAAAGACACTACACTTTACGACCACACGTTACAAAACACACCCACCATTATGAGGCATACCCGTTACAGACACGTTACAAAAACCCTACACATTCACACCAAAACATGTTAAAAGAAGCATTTACGTTACAGACACACACACGTTACCCGAAACACACCCTTACAGACACAAAAATTTCAAACACACAGGTTACGACACAAACGTTTACGACACAAAAGTTTTCGGCACACACACACACCCCAAAACACAACGTTCAGGGCACCACGTTACAAACTCAAACATTTTTTTTAGACACACAAAGGGTTTTTTTTGGGGCCCCCCCAATGTTTTTAAAAAGGACAAAACCCCCAATTTCAGTACACACTTTTTTTACGTTCCCCCATTTTTTTTTTCAGGGGCACAAAAAAAAGCCCCAAAACATACACACCAATATTCAGACCACACATATTTCAGAATTTCACACTTTCTTCCCGACACAACATGTTAAAAAAGGCCCCTCCCAAACAAAAATTTTTCAGACATAAAAGTTTTCAGACAAAGCCAAAATGCTATAGGAAAACGCCCCCCTGTTAAACAGACACTTTTTACCCAAAAACACAAAATGGTAACAAAACATATGTAGCAGAAAACATACATTTTTACGACAAAACCCCATTTACAGACAAATACATGTTTCAAAAATTTTCACATGGGTTTCAGGAAAAACACAACATTTTTATAGACACCACACGATTTTGAGACACACCAAAAGCCCCAAAACACACCCACACATTTTTCCCCACACACATGTTACAGATTTCACACCTGTTACAGACCCCCAACCCCAAGTTTAAAAACACCCCCCCCCCGTTACAAAACCCACTCACCCAAAACACCCCAAAAATGTTACAGACACAACATGTTTTACCAGACACACAAATGCTAAAACAAACACAAACCCCTAAATTTAAAAAACACAATATGTTTTTCGATTTTACACATGTTTTCCGGGCGACACAATTTTCAGGCACAACCCCACGGTTAAAAGACACCCCACACCCTTTTTTGGGCCCCAAAATGTTACAGACAATAAAAAGTTTCAGACACACACTTCAAAACACGCACCCCTTATTAAAACAAAAATACACTTTACTTTACACACACGTTTTCACCACACCCCCCACGTTATTTGAGGCTACACGTTCAGAAAACACGTTTTCAAAAACCCCTCAAAGTTTACAGACACCACAATGTTACAAAACGTATTAACACATACATGTTTTCAGACCTTTAAACGTTACAGACCCCCCACTTTTCGAAAACAAAAACTTTTTAGACTCACACGGTTTTTAAAAGGGCACACACGGGTTTCAGACCCCCACACGTTACAGGGCACACACGTTACGACACATACCCGTTTACAGACCACCCACTTTTTTTACAGATAAAACACAAATTTTCAGACCCCACTTTTTACAGACACAGACCCCAAACCCTTACTGACCCCATACACGTTACAAAAACCCACGTTTTATTTTAGGGGCCCCTTGGCCCGACACATACCCGTTACGCACACCCCGTTTTCAGACGCTTTCACGTTTCAGCCCCCACTTATAGACCCCCAATTCACGTTTTCCCGACCCCCCCACCGTTACAGACACCCTTAACGCACCGTTTTCAAAAAACACCCCGTGTTAAAAAAGGGGGATAAAAACACCCCTGGGTTAAGGACGAACAAAAACGTTACAGGAAAACCCACCCCAAAAAACCCTTAAAAGACACCCCCCGTTACAGGGCTTCATTTCACTTACAAAACCCCCACCGTTCCAGGGCAACGTTTAAAAACACATTCCGGTTTTGAAAACACCGTTACAGACGCATACAAAGTTTAAAAAAAAACATAAAAAAACGTTCGGGCCAGTTTTTTGGGCAATACACTCAGGGCACACACCCTTACCCGACACACTTTGCCCCGAAACATACCGTTGCAGACACACCCTTACAGACACAACAATTACTGACACATACAAATTTAAGGGCACGTTTTCACACACACACAAAACCCTTATAGACCCCTACACGGTTTTTTGACACACGTTTTCAACACCAAAAAGCGTTTTCACACACCTTACAGACACACACACGTTACAGAAAAAAACACGTTCAAAACACATACAAGTTTACAGACACAAAAAGTTACAGACACCCCGTTTACGGGCAAATACCGTTTTCAGACTCACAAAAGTTTTCAGACAAAAAATTTCAGACAAAACACACCACACACCCCCACTTTTCCCGACAACACCAGTTTAAAACCCCAAACTTTTTATAGGGGAAAACACTTGGGTTCAGGGACCCCAAATTTTAAAAGCAAAACACAGTTAAAAATACATGTTAAAAGATACACATATGTTACAGATACACAAGTTACAAAACACACAAAAGTTCAGGCCCAAAACTTTTCAGACACCCAACCCTTTTTCAGACACACCATGTTTCAGAAAACACACGTGGTTTTACAGAAAAAACACAAATTTTAAAGGGACAAAAACCCTTTTCAGACACGCACATGTTTGCAAAACAAAACAAATTTACGGGACATACATTTTACAGACATACAATTTTTAGACAAACAAATGCTCAGAAAAGCACATGTTTCAGACACACACACTTCAAAAAAAACACAGTTACAAAACCACACATGCCCACAACACCATATGTTTTCAGAAAACACATGTTCAGACACACAAAAAGCTACAGACAAAACATAAGTTAAAGACAAAACCCCTTGTTACAGACACACACATTTTACAGAACACACAAAGTTACAGAACCCCAAACCCCGTTACGACACAAAACATGTTACAAACAAAACACATTTGGTTTAAAACCCACACATTTTTACAGACCCCCACGTTAGGCCCCAAAAACATGTTTTTTGACCACAAATGCTCAAAACATTCACAAGTTGCAGACACAAAACCCCTGTAACAAAAACCATGTTTTCAACCCCACATGCTACAGACACACACATGTTAAGCACACGGGATGGAAATTTATTCACCCCAAATGTTTTCAGACACACAAATGCTTTCGGACACTACATGTTACAGAATACAACTTCAGACACGCAACGTTATAGACCCCAAACGTTACAGACACTTTCACTTTACTGGACACAACCCCTTTTAAAAACACACCCACACGTTATAGAAAGGGATACACGTTACAGACAAATTTTACAAAAACATACACATTACACACACACACATGTTATAAAGCATTTTAAAAGTTTTCGAAAACGTTACAAAACCCCAAAACCCCCGTTACAACCCCGTTACCGAAAACGTTACGACACACACATTACAGAAGCACACGGGTTTCAAGGGCCAAAAAAAGTTTCAAACACAACGTTTTTCAGACACAAACGTTCAGACACACAACACACACACAACACACACACACAAAACACACACACTACACAACCCCACACAACGTTCAGCACAATCGTTTTCGACCCCAAAAAATGTTTTAACACACACATTTTTAGAGGCCAACAAATGGGTTTCAGTACACCCCATGGTTACGATACACCATGTTTTTAGACACACAAAAAACTAAAACCAAAACCCCTCATTTTTTTACAGGGCACCACATATTACAGATACACACGTGTTACAGACAAACACATGTTTAAAAGGGACACACTTACAACCGCAAATTTATAGACAAAGCCACATGTTACAGACACATGTTACAAACAAAACCTTTTTACGGGCTAATGTAGCGACACATACATGTTTTTCAGAAAAACACCAAAAGGGAAAAGACAAACTAAGTTAAAAGCACAAATTTACAGACACACACATGTTTACAAACAGCACATGGGAAAAGACACACAATGTTTTAGACACACACGATTTAGAGACACACAAAATTTCTAAACACACCAAAACATATTTAAAAACACACATGCCCCACAGATACACCCAAAATTTTCAGAAAACAATACTGTTACAGACCCAGTCACCGACACCCACATGGTTTTCAGACACAATATGTTACAGAACACAAATGCTAAAAAACGCACACCCATTTTGCAGACAAATTTTGTTACAGAAATTTACACTTTTTACAGACGCAAAACATGTTTTAAAACCACACACACGTTACAGACAAAACACCCTTTCAGGGCACACATGTTACAGGGCACTACATGTTACAGATAAAACACGTTTTCAAAACGCACACCCCGTTACAGACCCAGTTGCAGACAAAACCCCACGATAAAAGGACCCACACGTTACAGAACGCACGTTACAGGGGAAACCAAATTTATAAGACACACACGTTACGACACAATTTCACTTTAAATGGGGCAAAACAAAGTTACACCACACCCCCCCGTTATAGAGGCATACACGTTTCGACACCCCGTTTCAAAAAACCCTACAAAGTTTTCACAACACACGTTACAGACACACACAGTTAAGAAAAAGTAGTAACCCGACACATACATGTTACCGGGCTCAAACGGTTTCCGACACACACGTTACAGACCCAAAAACCCCGTTTCAGGGCCTCACTTGGGGTTCAGACACATACATGTTTTGACAAAAAAAGTTTCAAACCCCAACTTAAAAGACACCACGTTACAGGGCACACACGTTTAAAAACACACACGTGTTACAGATAAAACGTTACAGACCCCACATGTTTCTGACCCCATACAGTTACATTTCCCCCGTTACGACCGTTGAGACACAAACGTTAAATGACCCCGCACGGGTTTCAGACGCATACACGTTACAACCCCAAAACGTTATAGACACATACACCCTTTTCAAAACACACACGTTACAGACCCCATAGCCCTTTTCAAACCCACAGGGGTTTTCGATACACACATGTTTTCAGAACCCCACACGTTACAGACACAAAACCCTTTGGGGGGACACACAGTTTTCAGAAATATACACGTTACATACCCCCCGTTTTCAGACACACGTTTTTCACACACATACACGTTATGACCCACGTTACAACGCTTTCAGTTACAGACATACACGTTACAGACACATACACGCTACAGACACAAAACTTTACAGCCAAAACTTTGCAAAAAACACACCCGGGGAAAACACCAAATTTAAAACACACACAAGTTACTGAACATACCCTTTACTTTAACGTTACACCCAAAACCACACACACCACACACGTTGTAGAACGCATACACGTTCCGACACACGTTTACAGACACATACGCGTTAAAACACACTTTTTCAGACACCACACGTTACAGAAAAACCGTTACAGGAAAACATACATGTTTTTCAACCAAAAATTTACAGACCCCACGTTCAGACAAATACACGTTTACAAGGGCTCACACGTTACAGACACAAAACGTTACCAAAAAGTTCCCCCCCCCCACACCACCCGGGTTTAAGACTCAAAATGTTTTAGGCACACACATGTTAAAACCCCGGCAACAAAAAGTTACACACACACCATTTTTACAGATACATTTACCCGAAACACATATGTTACAGATACACAAGTTAAGACAACAAATGTTACAGGCACACACGTTACAGACCCCACATTTTAAAAGAAACAAAACACATGTTACAAAACCCCAAGGGTTTCAGGTAAAACACTTTTTACAGGGACCCCAAAGGTTTCAGACACGCCATGTTTAAAAGACAACAATGTTCAGGGACATACATTTTTTCAGACATTCAAATTTTGACAAAAAAAATGCTACAGACACCACATGTTTCAGACAACACATCTTTTCAAACACATGTTACAAAAACCCCCCCATGCAACACACATAGTTGCTGACACACACATTTTTACAGACAACAAATGCACAGACACACATAAGTTACAGACAAAACATTGTTTTCAGGGCACACACATGTTACAGACACACATGTTACAGCAAAAACACGTTACAGACACACACATGTTCAAAAATAAACATGGTCAGACAAAACAATGTTACAGGGCACCCCCGTTAGAACACAACATTTTTTTAAAACCAAACGCTACAAGGGAAAACACAAGTTTTCAGACACACACATGTTACACACACATGTTACAAAACCCACACATGCTACAGACACACACATGTTACAGGACACGCCCTGATTTTAATTTACACAAATGTTTTCAGACACAAAATGGGTACGGAAAAAAAACATGTTACAAAACATACACCCCCCAAAAATTTTAGGCGCACACAAAGTTTTTGACACACGTTGCAGGGCACACACACTTACAGACACGCAAGTTTTCAGACAAAGACGGTTTTCAGAAAATACACTTTTTCTGACCCCAAAAATGTTACACCCCGCCACGTTATAGACCATACACGTTACGAACACGTTACGGCACATTTTCCCTTACACCAACTTTCAGGGCACACGTTTCAGACACAAAACAAAGTTACAG
Organism: Cherax quadricarinatus; assembly: GCF_026875155.1. Classification (NCBI taxonomy): domain Eukaryota; kingdom Metazoa; phylum Arthropoda; class Malacostraca; order Decapoda; family Parastacidae; genus Cherax; species Cherax quadricarinatus. The sequence goes on from NW_026504060.1 coordinate 10,270, forward strand.
AAAAAAACACGTTACACACACATTCACGTTAACACACCCCACGTTTTTCGGACACACACACGTTTTCGAAACACACGTTTACCGCACAACATGTTACAGACACAACGTTACAAATACACGTTAAAAGATCAAGATTACAGGGCACATTTCATGTTTAAAAGACCAAACGTTTCAAAAAACACCACGTTTAAAACAAAACGTTAAAAGACACAAACGTTACAGACAACATGTTACAGACAAAAATTTTTCAGACCCCCCACCACGTTACGCACAAAAACGTTACAGACTCAAACATGTTATAGACACACACATGTTACAGGCACACAAATGTTACAGACACACACATGTTACAGATACACACATGTTACAGATACACAAGTTACAGACTCACAAATGTTACAGGCATACACGTTACAGACACCCACATGTTACAGACACACACATGTTACAGACACACACATGTTACAGACACACACATGTTACAGACACACACATGTTACAGACACACACATGTTACAGACACACAAATGCTACACACACATATTACAGACACACATATGTTACAGATACACACGTGTTACAGACACACACATGTTACAGGCACACACGTTACAGACACGCACATGTTACAGACACACACATGTTACAGGCACACACATTTTACATACATACAAGTTACAGGTTGGAGAGTTGAAGGAGGAGGTCTTGCTTCTCCAGGAGGAGATTAGGAGGCTGAAGGTCCACCTCAATGGGTCTGGGAGAGAGTGTGAGGTGGCTGGAGTTGTGGGGAATGAGACTTCTAGCAGTGAGGTGCAGTCTGTCTCTCGCTGTGAGGAGGCTGTAGTTGGGGAGGTAGCAACGGCTACCAGCAGTGAGGTGCAGCCCAGCACCTGCTACAAGTGGCGAGTTGTTCACAGTAATGGGAGGCGCATCAGAGTAAGGAAAGTTAAGAGTGAAGATCTGAAGGTAGGAAATCGCTTCTCTGTTCTCCAGGATGAATGTACTTCAGTGGCCAGTGAAGGTAAGGGTACTACTGCCCCTGCTAATGAAGGTAAGCGCATTCTTGTGGTTGGTGACTCTCAGGTAAGATATATTGACCGTGCTTTTTGTAATAGGAATAAGAAGATGAGAGATAGAGTGTGCTTCCCTGGAGCTGGTGTTGGGGACATTGTCAACAGGCTGGATAATATCATGTCAGGTAATGGGAACAAGCCCATTATCTGTCTCAGTGCTGGTGGAAATGATATTGGGAAGGGTAGGAGAGAAGAGCTGCTAGATAAGTAAGGTCAGCTATAGATTTCATTAAGTCTAAGGGAGGGATCCCAATCATATGTAGCATCTTGCCTAGAAGGGGAGTAGGAAATGAATGGTTGTCTAGGGCAATTGGTGTAAATTGCTGGCTAGACAGATACTGCAAGGAACTTGCAATCCCATTCATTGACAACTGGAACAACTTTTATGGCAAACATGATATGTATGCAAGGGATGGGGTACATCTCTCTGGGGCAGGGGTGGTAGCACTTGCAGACTCGATTGAGAAGGCCATTGGTGAAATGCCTATGATTTTAAACTGATGGAAGATAGAGGTATGGGTGTATGTGGGAAACAAGCAGGTTGCAACACTAGGGTTGGAAACAGTAAATGTATAAAAGGCATTCAGCATGAAGTTATAAATAAAGACAATAGAACAGGTCAGCAACAAAGGGGGACAGCAGAGGGCAGAAAGGGACTAGCTCCCTTAAGGTTTACTATACTAATAGCAGGAGTGTTAGAAATAAGATAGATGAGCTAAGATTAATTGCAAGTGCAGGAAACATAGATATTATTGCTATAACAGAGACCTGGCTCAATCTGAAAGATAGAGAGATGCCCTCTGAATGTCACATACAAGGCTATAAATTATTCCACACTGACAGGGTCAACAGGAAAGGTGGTGGAGTAGCGATGTATGTCAGAGACAATTTAAATTGTTGTGTTAGACAAGATATTAAATTAGAAGCGTCAGCCACTGAATCTGTTTGGTTACAGCTTCTCGAGGGCCGAGAAAAACTAATTTTGGGTGTGATTTACAGGGCCCCAAATCTTGATAGGGAGTGCAGTAAACTTCTATGGGACGAAATTCGTAAGGCATCTACATACGAAAATAGTTGTGCTAATGGGAGATTTCAACTATAGACAGATTGACTGGAGCAATTTGACAGGAAATTTAGAGTCGGGTGACTTTCTTGATACGATCCAGGATTGTTTTTTAAAACAGTTTGTGACAGAGCCAACTAGGGGAAATAACCTCCTTCACTTGTTCTTGCCAGTAGGGAAACACTAATTAATAATCTTGAGGTTAATGATGAGCTTGGGGAGAGTGATCACAAATCACTCAGTTTTAATATATCATGGAATTCCCCTAATAATGGCAATCAAGTCTCCGTCCCTGACTTTCGCTTGGCTGATTTCATAGGACTGAAAAATTACTTAGGTGGGCTGAACTGGAATGACCTGACTAAGGGTCAGGTAGGTGGTGATGGTTGCCGATATGATGCTTTCCAGGGCATAGTTCTAGCTGCTCAGACAAATTATGTTCCAAATAGGGAAATCAGATCAAACAAAAATGATCCTAAATGGATGAACAATAGATTAAAATATCTGATTGGTCAAAAGAGAGGCATATATAGGCAAATCAAGAGAGGAAAGGGGCAATTAAGAAATCGATATATTCAGTTAAAGAGAGAAATAAAAAAGGGAATTAGAAAAGCAAAAAGAGATTATGAGGTTAAAGTTGCAAGAGAATCGAAGACTAACCCAAAAGGATTCTTTCAGGTATACAGAAGTAAGATCAGGGACAAGATAGGCCCACTCAAAAGTTCCTCGGGTCAGCTCACTGACAGTGATAAGGAAATGTGTAGAATTTTTAACACATACTTCCTCTCAGTTTTTACACAGGAGGATACCAGCGATATTCCAGTAATGATAAATTATGTAGAACAGGACGATAATAAACTGTGCACTATTAGGGTCACAAGTGACATGGTCCTTAGGCAAATAGATAAATTAAAACCTAACAAATCCCCAGGCCCTGATGAACTGTATGCAAGGGTTCTAAAGGAATGTAAAGAGGAGCTTAGCACACCTTTGGCTAATCTTTTCAACATATCACTACAAACTGGCATGGTGCCAGATAAGTGGAAAACGGCAAATGTGATACCTATTTTCAAAACAGGTGACAGGTCCTTAGCTTCGAACTATAGACCAATAAGCCTAACCTCCATAGTGGGAAATTTATGGAATCAATAATTGCCGAGGCAGTTCGTAGCCACCTTG
>NW_026504061.1:0-2500 GCF_026875155.1 Cherax quadricarinatus
TGACCCTTGTTTTTTTTTTTGCTGTGTCCCATCTTTTGGAACATCCTGTCTCTGTCCACCTTGTCTATACCTCTCAGTGTTTTATATGTCGTTATCATATCCCCCCTAACTCTCCTGTCGTCCAGTGTCGTCAGATCGATTTCCCTTACCCTCTCCTCGTAGGACATACCCCTTAGCTCCGGGACTAGTCTTGTTGCAAACCTTTGCACTTTCTCTAGTTTCCTTACATGCTTGGCTAGGTGAGGGTTCCAAACTAGAGCTGCATATTCCAACATGGCCTAACGTACACAGTGAACAGAGTCCTGAATGACTAATATTTTAGATGTTGGAATGCTGTTCTTAGGTTTGCCAGGCGTCCATATGTTGCAGCAGTTATTTGGTTGATGTGCGCCTCAGATGTTCCCGGTGTTATACTCACACCAAGATCCTTTTCCTTGAGTGAGGTTTGTAGGCCAGAGCCTACAAACCTGTGTGTGTGTGTGTGTGAGTGTGTGAGTGTGTGTGTGTGTGTGTGTGTGTGTGTGTGTGTGTGTGTGTGTGTGTATGCGCGGGAGAGAGAGAGAGAGAGAGAGAGAGAGAGAGAGAGAGGAGAGAGAGAGAGGAGAGAGGGGAGAGAGAGAGAGAGAGAGAGAGAGAGAGAAGAAGGAGAGAGAGAAGAGAGGAGAAGAGAGAGAAGAAAGGAGAGAAGAAGAGATTTCAGCTTTAGGCTCTTGTAGTAACCGATTAATCTGCTAACAGCTTTACCCAGATTTCACTTTGAAGCTAACACAAGGCTGTCAGAGAGCAATCCCACGGCGCCAATCAACCATCTCCTAAGGAACACTGGATAAAGCAACATGCCGAGGGAACAAAAGATACGTTCACAAAAACAACTTCTTAAAAGTGCTTGATGCAGCCAGTACTCTCCCTGGAGAACACTGGCACTGCGCAAGGTTTGGCCCTGTCCCAGCATGGCACTAAATAAACAATATATAAAAAGTACATCCCTGTAAATTAACAGTAAATTAACATTTCAATGGCTACTTCTAGTGGTTCGTTTTCAATTAATTTAATAGGTTTGTAAACAGGGAATGATGTCCCTCAAGCTGGTATATGTAATTCTACTAGCAATATTGTGCTAGGTACAAGAACACAAGTGCAACTAATGTAACATTTTTATTGTGGCAACGTTTCGCTCTCCAGGAGCTTTGTCGAAACATCCCAATAGTTGCACGTGGGTTCTTTTACCTAACATAATTGTCGCTAATTCTATCAACATTATTGCAATGTTATGCTTCAAGCTCTAGAATGATAAGACTTTCGTTTTTCTAAGATAAAGTTAAGTCTTATTGGAAGCTAGATCATCCTGCTGAAAGAAGCTTATCATACCTCGGCCCTGAGGTACCTATCGTGCTCCTGGCTGCAACCGTAGGTGCAGTAACCATGAATAATCATGCACATTATATATACAACGATGTACCTAACTCATGATAATTTGTCATGCTAATTGAAAAGCACTTCAGTGAATGCATGAGATGAATGATGAATCACTGCATCAGGTGATGAATTAGGGAGGTGAGCATTATAGGTAAGAGAGAGAGAGAGAGGAGAGAGAGAGAGAGAGAGAGAGAGAGAGAGAGAAAGTGTGAAGGGAAGGGAGCCAGTGTATATACGAGAGGGAAGCGGAGACAGGAGCCAGAGAGGAGGAAGAATTAATAATAAGAATAAAGTAGAGATAGTAGTGGTAGTAGTAGAAATAGTAGTAGTGGAGGAAAACTAAAAACAAGAAAAAGAGGGAGGGAGAAGAGAAAGAGAGGAGGTGTGTGTGTGTTGGTGTGTATGTATGTAGGTAGAGAGAGAGAGAGAAGAGCGAGAAGAAGAGAGAGAGAAGATCAAAAGAATGCAAGAAGTCTAGTGATAATACAGTCTAACCTAATATAAACTTCGACCTTGCGTCGCAGTCTTCTCAGCATTCATAAACCACATTCCTAAACACAGGAAGGAAAAGAAGAAATAAAAGGCACCTCCATTATAAGTTCTTCACTCTTAATATAACGCAGCAACTTTGTGCCCTTTTAACTCTTCCGGAATGAATAAACATTGTGCTTCGCACGGACATGTCTTCTTCCGGGCCCTCAGAGAAGGTGCGCGCGCGGCAACACCACAGGCACAGGACACACGACACACACAGAGTTGCACACACCCACACAGGTAGCGGATCGACACACACACACACGCACACACACATGCACTCGACCCACAACACACACACGAACACCACAGCACAGCACACACACACTACACACACACACACACACGACACACAGGACGACACACACGCACACACACACCACACACACACACATCACACACACGACACACACACACATACACACATCACACACACACGCACACACACACACAAGCACACACATACACATACCACGCACACACGCAGCACATACACATACACACGCCCACACACATACACAAACACGACACACGACACGACACACATACG
>NW_026504061.1:5000-11557 GCF_026875155.1 Cherax quadricarinatus
TCACACACAAGAAACGCACACACACACACACACACACACACACAAGGCCACACGCAGCAACAACACTTCTGAACACACACACACAAACACAACACAACACACACACATACACAACACACACATAACACACACCCCACACACACGCACACACACACACACACACACATACCACAACAACCACACACACGCACACACAAGCACACACACACCAACCGACACACAACGCACACACTACACACAAACACACAACCAACGCACACACGCATAAGAGGCACAACACACACACACACACACACGCACAACACCGCACACCACACACACACACACACACGACACGCACACGAGCAGCACACGCACACACACGCACACACACACACACACGCCAAACAGAGGGGGGGGGGGGGGGGCTTCGCACAGCAACACACACTACAGCAACCACACACACGCAGCGACACAGCACATCACACACGACTCACGACAGGCAACACACACACACACGCGAACACAGACGACGCACACACGCGCGACACACACACACACACAACGCAGCACACGACACAGCACAGACACTCACGCACAACACACACACACACAGCACCACGACACGACAACTACACACACGCGACACGCGCGCAACACGACCGCACACACACACACACAGCACACACACACACAGCACACACAACACGCGACACACACTCACACACAACAGCAGGCACACACGACACAAGACAGCACACGAGAGAGGGAGAGAGAGGGAAACACATAGCGCGCACGCACACACACACGACGACACACATAGCACACAGAACAGCACACACACGGAGCACACACACACACACACACACACACAACGCACACGAGCACACACATCACACACAGCACGCAACCAGTGGGCACACGAAGCACACGCGCACCACATACACACACACACAGAGAGAAGCACAAAAAAGGCACACACAGCACACAACACCACACACACACACACAAGCCACACACACACACGCACACACCAGAAGGACGACACACACAGCAGCACAGCGCACCACCACACGCACAGGCACACACGACACACCACAGCACAGCGCACACACACACACACACACACACACACTTCGCACACACACGCACACAACACGAACACACACACACGACACGCACACACACACACTACACACACACACACACACACACAAGCAGCACAAACGCGCGCAGCGACACGCACACAGACACACAGCACACACGCAGCACACACACACAGCGACACACAATCGCGCACAACGACGACACACAACACACGAAAGTGCAGGGTGCACACACACACACGACAAGCTACAGCACAGAGCACAACATACAGCAGCGAGACGACACAGCACACCACACAACACGCACAGAGCAGGGAGATAGTGGAGGTAGAGGTATAGAGAGTAGAAAGCCGGTGGACGGCGACGACAGCACCGGAGAACACAGCACACACACACACACAACGACACACAGCGCAACACACACCCACACACGACACACACACACACACATCACACCAACAGCGCACACACGCGGAGAGCAGATGAGCTGAGCACAGCAGCACACACCACACACACACACACTACACACACACACGCAACACAACACACACACAACACACCACACCACAACTCACACACATACACACACCCACACACACACACCACACAACACACACACACAACGACCCACCTCACTGTAACACTGTGTATGTTTGGCCCATACTGAGTACTGCAGCACCTGTCTGAACCCACTATCCTGGTCAAGCACAGTCAAGAAGTTAGAGAAAGTAACAAAGTTTGCAACAATGCTAGTCCCAGAAGCTCAGGGAATGTCTACGAGAAAAGGTTGAGGAAATCGGACTGACACACTGAGGACAGAAGGGTCAGGAGACATGATAACGACATACACGATAGCTGCGGGGAATAGACAAGGTAGACAGTGATAGGAATGTTTCCAGAGAGGGGACACAGAAACAAGGGGTCACAACTAGAAGCTGAAGACTCAGACGAGTCACAGGGAATTAGGAAGTATATTCTTTCAGTCAAAGAGTTGTCAGCAAGTGCATAGCCTAGCAAGAGAAGTAATGGAGGCAGGAACCATACATAGTTTTTAGAGAAAAAGGTATGACAAAGCTCAGAAGCAGAGAGAGAGAGGACCCATAGCGATCATGAAAAGAGGCGGTAGGCGGGGCCCAGGAAGCTGAGTCTCGAACCCTGCAACCACAATTAGGTAGTACAATTAGGCGATACACACACACACCAACAGAATTAGACACACACACACCACAGCACACACAACACCACACACAACACACACACACACACACCACACACACACACACGCACTACACCACACACAACACAAAAGGTTTGCAACAAAGACTTGTCCCACCAAACTAAGAGTATGTCCTACGAGGAAGAGGTTAAGGAAATAAACCTGACGACACTGGAGGACGTTGAGAGATAGGGGGGGACATGAAACGACATACAAAATACTGAGAGGAATTGACAAGGTGGACAAAGACAGGAATTGTTCCACAGAGATTGGACAACCAGTAACAAGGTGACACAGTTGGAAGCTGAAGACACAGATGAAACACAGGATGTAGGGAAGTCTTTGTACTTCCGCCATAACAGAGTATCATTAAGTGGAATAGTTTGGGAAGCGATGGCAGTGGAGGCAGGAACCATACATAGCTTACGAGAGGTATGAAAAGGCTCAGTGCTCATGGAGATGACTCTAGTAGCGATCAGTGAAGAGGCGGGGCCCCAGAGCTCGACTCGACCCCCGCAACCTCAAACTAGGTGAGTACAACTATGTAGTACACACACACAACACACGCACATCCATAACACACACACGCCAACACACACTATGAATGAAGAAATATAACGGCAAAGGACTCCAGGAGAATAAGGAGAAACAGTCGTAGAGCCAGAAACGATATGCACAGATAAGAAGGAGGCCCAAAGACAATAGTGAAAATGACAAAGCCAGCGAAAAGCCAAATCTGGACTCCGAAACTGTTTTTACAGCCACATCCAGAGGAAAACAACAGTCAAGGACAGGTAATCAGGCTAAGGGAAGGAAGGAGGAGAGACCAACAAAGAAATGACCGTGAAGTATGTGAAGAACTCAAAAAGATATTTCAAAAGAAGTTGTTCACAGAGGAGACAGAAGGGACTCCAGAAAGACGGAGAGGTGGGTGGTGGCACACCACCAAGTGCTGGACAACGTGCACACAACCGAGGAAGTACGTGAAGAGGCTTCTGAGTGAGCTAGGATACCTCCAAGGCAATGGGGCCAGTAACATCTCCCCATGGGTATTGAGAAGGGAGCCGAGCGCTTATTGTGTACCCCTAACAACAATATTCATAACATCTATCGAAAACAGGAGATTGCCTGAGGCATGGAAGACCGCAAAATGTAGTCCCAACCTTAAAAAAGGAGACAGACATGAAGCATTAAACTACAGACCATGTCACTGACATGTATAGTATGCAAATCATGTAGAAGATTATCAGGAAAAGATTGGTGGAACACCTAAAGGACGATCTCATCAACAGCAGCAAACATGGTGTTCAGGGACGAGAAATCCTGTGTCACAAACCTACTGAGTTTCTATGACATGGTGACAGCAGTAAGACAAGAGAAGAGGGGTGGGTGGATTGCATTTTCTGGACTGCAAGAAGGCGTTTTGACACAGTTTCCCAACAGCATTGGTGCAAAAACTGGAGGAACCCAAGCAGGGATAACAGGGAATGCACTACAATGGATCAGGGAATACTGTCAGGAAGACAGCAGCGAGTCATGGTACGTGGCGAGGTGTCAGAGTGGGCACCTGTGACCAGCGGGTCGCGCAGGGGTCAGTCCTAGGACCAGTGCTGTTTCTGGTATTGTGAACGACATGACGGAAGGAATAGACTCTGAGGTGTCCCTGTTTGCAGATGACGTGAAGTTGATGAGAAGAATTCACTCGATCGAAGACCAGGCAGAACTACAAAGGGATCTGGACAGGCTGCAGACCTGGTCCAGCATTGGCTCCTGGAGTTGAATCCCACCAAGTGCAAAGTCATGAAGATGGGGAAGGGCAAAGAAGGCCGCAGACGGAGTACAGTCTAGGGGTCAGAGACTACAAACCTCACTCAAGGAAAAAGATCTTGGGGCGAGTATAACACCAGGCACATCTCCTGAAGCGCACATCAACCAAATAACTGCTGCAGCATATGGGCGCCTAGCAAACCTCAGAACAGCATTCCGACATCTTAATAAGGAATCATTCAGGACCCTGTACACCCGTGTAACGTTAGGCCCATATTGGAGTATGCTGCACCAGTTTGGAACCCACACCTAGCCAAGCACGTGAAGAAACTAGAGAAAGTGCAAAGGTTTGCAACAAGACTAGTCCCAGAGCTAAGAGGTATGTCCTACGAGAGAGTTAAGGAAATCAACCTGACGACACTGGAGGACAGGAGAGATAGGGGGGACATGATAACGACATACAAAATACTGAGAGGTATTGACAAGGTGGACAAAGACAGGATGTTCCAGAGATTGGACACAGTAACAAGGGGGCACAGTTGGAAGCTGAAGACACAGATGAATCACAGGGATGTTAGGAAGTATTTCTTCAGCCACAGAGTAGTCAGTAAGTGGAATAGTTTGGGAAGCGATGTAGTGGAGGCAGGATCCATACATAGCTTTAAGCAGAGGTATGATAAAGCTCACGGTTCAGGGAGAGTGACCTAGTAGCGATCAGTGAAGAGGCGGGGCCAGGAGCTCGGACTCGACCCCCGCAACCTCAACTAAGTGAGTACAACTAGGTGAGTACATATATGGAGAGTCAAGTAGTAGAGGCAGCATCCATACAAAGCTTTAAGAAGAGGTACGATAAAGCTCTTAGCAAAGTGGACCTATTAGCGACCAGCGAAGAGGCGGGGGCCAGGAGCTGTGAATCGACCCCTGCAACCACATATAGGTGAATACATACACACTCTGGAGACGGAATCAAGAAATACAATAACAACTTAAGGAACGTCGTAAAACTGGAATGTAGGAGAGCCAGACGAAGGAGGTGGTGCAGGTAAACAACAAACACAGCTTCAGGTGTATGTATGATCGTGCCCTGAAAACCAGGAATCAGTCCTCAGCGTTGCTAGGATGCCACATGGGTTTCTATCACCCGACCCTCAGCATTGCTAAGTTGAAAACGGAAACACAGATGAAATATAATTCGTTTCTTTATTGACAACGTTTCGCTAAAGCAGTATTTTTTTCAAGTCAGATTATACGCCATCGTGTCGGTATTTTATGCCATTTCTCTACACTCCTAAGATGTCGTGATGATAACGGTCACGCGACACCAGGTTAGCTGTTCTTAGGTACTACGACAGTCACAGTCACCAGCATGTAGATGTTACGTTGATCACAGCCACTAATCCCAGCACTTAGAAGCGACGAGGGTCAGTCACCAGTCCCCAGCACTTAGATATTACGAAGAACACAGTCACCAGCAGTTAGATGTTACGAAGATCACAGTAACTAGCAGTTAGATGTTACGAAGATCACAGTGACTAGCAGTTGGATGTTACGAAGATCACAGTCACCAGCACTCAGATGTTACGAAGATCACAGTCGCTAGTTACAGCATTAAATGCTACGAAGATCACAGTCCCCAGCACAGAGATGTTACGGTGATCCCAGCCACCAGCACTTTTAAGGCGCCACGATGCTAGCTGTCACCCTGCCCCAGCAATGCCAAAGACGGACAAAGAAACTACAAAAAAATAGCAGTTTAATTCATATGTGGAGAGTCGTAAAGCAAGACTGCCGCAATAAACAATAACTTTGCTAGCGCCAGTCTGGCTTCCTCTCATAAATCTCAACTTTAGTTTGGGTTACCCCTGGGGTCTCTAGTGTATATCCTCATTCTGAGAAGAGGCCGCCTCTACCCCCATCAGCACTCCTGGTATCCGTTGCCTTCGGTAACCAATACCCCTGGTATCCAATATCACCAGTATCTGGCACCTCCAGTATTCAGCACTTCTATTATCCGATGTTGTCGGTATCCAGTGGTTTACCTTCCAGTAGGTTATAACCCATGATAACTTACTTTTACAACGGCTCGTTAAGACGATCTGGACACTAAATATTTCCCTCGTGTTGGGTAAAAGGTATATAGTAACCATCCCAACTGCTACCCACCACCACCACCATCCACCACCACCACCACCATCTATCCATCCATCCACCACCACCACCACCACCGTAGTTATATTTAGAGTGTGGTGGTAGGGTAACGTTCATAAACCAGATGAATCCCTGGTTGCTGCCTTGTGACTTACAGTGAAGAGTTATGAAGTTATATGTTCATGAATTGTTATTAGGGAGGGCGCAGGTAGTGGACAGGAGGGAAGGTAGAGAGAGAGAGGAAGAGAGAGAGAGAGAGAGAGAAGAAGAGAGGAAGAAGAAAAGAGAGAAGAGAGAGAGAGAGAAAAAGAGAGAGAGAGAGAGAGAGAGAAAAGAGAGAG
>NW_026504062.1:0-34288 GCF_026875155.1 Cherax quadricarinatus
ATTAAAAGTGTACATTTTTTGCTTTCTAAATTTGGGTGAAGGAAAAGCCCAAAACTTTTCGCTGTGTTTATTTTGCTCCCTTACACCCAGGAATAACAGGCCATTTGGAATCTTGGGTTGTAATAATCTCCGTTATGTGCACTGTGAAGGTTCTCTGCACATTTTCTAGGTCAGCAATTTCACCTGCCTTGAAAGGTGCTGTTAGTGTGCAGCAATATTCCAGCCTAGATAGAACAAGCGACCTGAAGAGTGTTATCATGGGCTTGGCATCTCTAGTTTTGAAGGTTCTCATTATCCATCCTGTCATTTTTCTAGCAGATGCGATTGATATAATGTTATGGTCCTTGAAGGTGAGATCCTCCGACATGATCACTCCCAGGTCTTTGACGTTGGTTTTTCGCTCTATTTTGTGGAAGGAATTTGTTTTGTACTCTGATGAAGTTTTAATTTCCTCATGTTTACCATATCTGAGTAATTGAAATTTCTCATCGTTGAACTTCATATTGCTTTCTGCGGCTCACTGAAAGATTTGGTTGATGTCCACCTGGAGCCTTGCAGTGTCTGCAATGGAAGACACTATCATGCAGATTCCGGTGTCAACTGCAAAGGAAGACACGGTGCTGTGGCTGACATCCTTGTCTATGTCAGATATGAGGATGAGAAACAAGATGGGAGCGAGTACTGTGCCTTGTGGAACAGAGCTTTTCACCGTAGCCGCCTCAGACTTTACTCTGTTGACTACTACTCTTTGTGTTCTGTTAGTGAGGAAATTATAGATCCATCTATCAACTTTTTCTGTTATTCCTTTAGCACGCATTTTGTGCACTATTTCACCATGGTCACACTTGTCGAAGGCTTTTGCAAAGTCTGTATATATTGCATCTACATTCTTTTTGTCTTCTAGTACATCAAGGACCTTGTCGTAGTGATCCAGTAGCTGAGACAGACAGGAGCGACCTGCTCTAAACCATGTTGCCCTGGGTTGTGTAACTGATGGGTATCTAGATGGGTGGTGATCTTGCTTCTTAGGACCCTTTCAAAGATTTTTATGATATGTGATGTTAGTGCTATCGGTCTGTAGTTCTTTGCTATTGATTTACTCCCCCCTATGTGAAGTGGGGCTATGTCTGTTGATTTTAGTAACTGTGGGACGACCCCCGAGTCCATGCTCCCTCTCCATAGGATGGTAAAAGCTAGTGATAGGGGCTTCTTGCAGTTCTTGATGAACACGGAGTTCCATGAGTCTGGCCTGGGGCAGATTGCATGGCATGTCATTTATCGCCTGTTCGAAGTCATTTGGCGTCAGGATAATATCAGATAGGCTTGTGTTAACCAAATTCTGTGGCTCTCTCATAAAAAATTCATTTTGATCTACGACTCTCACCTGGTTAGCGGCTTGCTAAAAAACTGAGTCATATTGGGACTTGAGCAGCTCACTCATTTCCTTACTGTCATCTGTGTAGGACCCATCTTGTTTAAAGTGGGGGCCCCCCAATACAAGACGTTGTTCTCGACTTTGATTTGGTGTAAGAAAGAAATACTTTGGGTTTCTTTCGTTTTCATTTATGGCTTTTATTTTCTTCCCGCAATTCCTGATCCTATAAGATTCCTTTAGCTTAAGTTCGACTTTTGCTATTTCTTTGACCAGTGACTCCCTACGCATTTCAGATATATTGGCCTCTTTAACCGCTGTTATTCTTTTATGTCCCCTGTAAAGGAGCGCCTGGTCTTTCTATTTTACATTACCCCTCCTTTTTCTTAGAGGAATAAGCCTTGAGCATTCATCGAGTGCCAACGATTAATCTGTTCTAGGCATAAGTTGGGGTCTGTGTTGCTTAGCTATCTTCCCAGCTTATTCGGTTAGGATTTGGGTTTTACTTGGTCCCACTTTATGTTTTTGTTATTGAAGTTGAATTTGGTGAAGGCTCCCTCGTGACTAATCTCATTATGTCGGTCTGGGGCTCCACGCATACATGTCTGAACCTCGATTATGTTGTGATCTGAGTATATTGTTTTTGATATGGTGACATTTCGTATCAGATCATCATTGTTAGTGAAGATGAGGTCTTGTGTATTCTCCAGTCTAGTAGGCTCTATTATTTGCTGTTTAAACTAAATTTTTGTGCAGAGATTTAAAAGCTCGTGTGTGTGTGAGATTTCGTCTGAGCTGCCTCCTGGTGTTATCACTACAACAACGTTATTTGCTATATTCCTCCATTTTAGGTGCCTTAAGTTGAAATCCCCAGGAGCAAGATTTTGGGGCAGGGGCTGGAAAGATTTTCCAGACAGTAGTCAGTTTTTTTACAGCTGTTCCTGGAATTGCTGGGATGTTGCATTCGGAGGCTTGTAGACTCCCAAAATGACTGGGTTTTTGGTTCTCGATCTTTACTGCTAAACTTCCACTACATCATTTGAGGCATTAAGCAGTTCTGTGCAAACAAGTGACCACTGCAATATACAGGCCAATCCCCCCCCCTTTTGGGCTGTTCACTCTGTCACATCTGTATAGGTTGTAACCTGGGATCCATTTTTCGTTGTCCAAGTGATCCTTTATGTGGGTCTCTGTGAATGCCGGAAATATTGCATTTGCCCCTGCAAGTACTCCACGGATGAAAGGTATTTTGTTGTTCGTTCCAGGCTTTAACCCTGTTTATTTGCAAAGGAGAATGTCATCGGCCCTGGTGGTATTGTTGGTACTGGGGGGGACTCTTTTTCCGGCACTAGTATCTGTATCTGTTGGTTTGAAGTGGAGGTCATCGACTGTTGCACGTTTGTCTTATCAACTTCTCTGTATTGCCTACCATTCATAATAAAAGACTGCAAGATTTGTTATTGATGTGATTGCTATTATTTTTAGTCCCTTTTGAAAAAAAAACATATATTATATATTATATATATATATATATATATATATATATATATATATATAAAATTTTATATATATATTTATATATAATAATATATTTTTTTTTTATTATCACACTGGCGATTCCCACCAAGGCAGGTGGCCCAAAAGAAGAAAAACTTTCACCATCATTCACTCCATCACTGTCTTGCCAAAAGGGGGTGCTTTACACTACATTTTTTAAAACCCTGCAACATTAACACCTCCTTCAGAGTGCAGGCACTGTACTTCCCATCTCCAGGACTCAAGTCCGGCCTGCCGGTTTCCCTGAACCCCTTTCATAACTGTTACTTTGCTCACACTCCAACAGCACGTAAAGTATTTAAAAACCATATTCTCCATTCATCCTATCAAACACGCTCACGCAGCCTGCTGGAAGTCAAGCCCCCTCGCACACAAAACCTCCTTTACCCCTCCCTCCAACCTTTTCCCTGGGCCCGACCCCTACCCCCGCCTTCCTTCCACTACAGACTGATACATCTTAAAGTCACTCTGTTTCGATCCATTCTCTCTACATGTCCGAACCACCTAAATAACCCTTCCTCAGCCCTCTGGACAACAGTTTTGGTAATCCCGCACCTCCTCCAACTTCCAAACTACGAATTCTCTGCATTATATTCACACCACACATTGCACTCAGACATGACATCTCCACTGCCTCCAGCCTTCTCCTCGCTGCAACATTCTCACCCATGCTTCACACCCATATAAGAGTGTTGGTAAAACTATACTCTCTTTACATTCCCCTCTTTGCCTCCAAGGACAAATTTCTTTGTTTCCAAGACTCCAAAGTGCACCACTCACCCTTTTTTCCCCTCATCAATTCTATGATTCACTCATCTTTCATAGACCCATCCGCTGACAACGTCCACCCCAAATATCTGAATACATTCACCTCCTCCTTACTCTCTCCCTCCAATCTGATATCCAAATCTTTCATCACCTAATATTTTTGTTATCCTATAACCTTTACTCTTTCATGTATTCACTTTTAATTTTTTCTTTTGCACACCACCAAATTCATCCACCAATCTCTGCAACTTCTCTTCAGAATCTCCCAAGACACAGTGTCATCAGCAAAGAGCAACTGTGACAACTCCCAATTTATGTGTGATTCTTTATCTTTTAACTCCACGCCTCTTGTCAAACCCTCGCATTTACTTCTCTTTCAACCCCATCTATAAATATATTAAACAACCACGGTGACATCACACATCCTTGCCTAAGGCCTATTTTTACTGGAAATAATTTTCCCTCTTTCCTATGTACTCTAACTTGAGCCTCACTATCCTCGTAAAAACCTTCACTGCTTTCAGTAACCTACCTCCTACACCATACACCTGCACATCTGCCACATTCCCCCCCCTACCACCATATATATATAAATATATATATATATATATATATATTATATATAAAATATATATATATATATATATATTTATAAATATATATTTTATTATATATATAAAATATGTCGTGCCGAATATGTAAAACTGGTCAGTTAGCAAGAATCATTTAAAATTAAGTCCTTTAAAATTTTTTTTCTCTTATATGTTTGAAGATATATTTTTTCATTAATGTTAAAACCCCTCAGGAGGCAAGGCAGACCAAAATGCGAATTTGAAAGTGATTTCCTATGAGGGGATAGAGCCGCTCGATGTAAGGTCACCGAGACCACCTAAATGGAGTTGTAAAAGTTATGTGTCAAGCAATTGCAGATATGCAAAGGCCGAGTAAACTCGGTCCTGCCCGTTAAGGGTATAACAATTTAAATTGTTGCAAGGTTGCAATTGTTAAAAAAAAATATTTTTTAAATATTTATACAAGTAAAAAATATAAAAAACAAAAATGGAACTTGTTTTGACAATTTGTAAGCATTAAAAAAATAGAAATAGGAAACTATTAAATAAAAAAAGGCAAAATACTGTGACTGGAACGATACACAAATAACCGCACATAGAAGAGAGGAGCTTACGACGACGTTTTGGACCGACTTGAACCATTTACAAAGTCACACTAACCAGAAGGAGAGCAGGAAAGGGTATATATAGGCAGGAAGAGGTAGTGGTTGGGTAGTTGTATAGTAGTATAGTAGTAGAAGTAGTGGTAAGAAAGTAGTAGTAGTAGTAGTAGTAGTATTTAGTAGTAGTATATATGGTAGTAGTAGTAGTAGTAGTAGTAGTAGTAGTAGTAATAGTAATAGTAGTAGTAGTAGTAGTAGAAGTAGTAGTAGTAGTGGGGAAGTAAGGGAGGAGCCAGCCCAAATACAAAGAAAGGGGAGCACTGCAAGGAGCTAGGTACCCACAAGGGAGCTAGGTGCCCACAAGGAGCTAGGTGCCCACAGAGGGAGAGCAAGTGCACAGAGGTGGGGGAACGGAAGTGAAGAAATAAATAATGAAGGAACAAAAAACACGAGACAGAAGAAAGAAAGACAACCCAGATGAGAAAAAGGAAAAGAGGAAAGGGGAAGAGGGAGAAGAAAAAAAAAAGAAAAATGAGGAATCAAATTAAGTCACGGGTGTTCTGAAGTTTGGAGCATTTTAAAATGTATGGGAGAGGAAGGCATCTACAGAGATGAAGCCAGGACAAAGGGATTCATACAAGGAAAGTTGTGTATTAGAGAGGGGTTCAACTAGGGCTGCGACTGTTAGAGTTGGATGTATTGAAGACAGTTTAGCAGAAGACCAGTCAATAGGTTACTGTGATCTCTTGACGTGACAGAAAAGAGCATTGTTAGTGTCGGGAAGCCTAACACTATTTTGTGCTCCCTAAGTCTGTCAGAAAGAGATAGACCAGAAAAGTAGGGAGGCAGAGGACAGAAGAGTTCCCAGGAGTAGAGAGTTTGGGGGAGAAGAAATTACGTTTAGCACGTGAGAGGGCAGAGTCTATGAAATGGGAAGGGTAGCCAAGACGGGAGAACGAATTTTGAAGAGTGGAAATTTCTGCTCGAAGGAACTGAGGATCCAGATGTGGAGGGCACGGGAAAAGAGGGAGATAACAAAAAATGGCCACAAAACCGTGACTGGAACGATACACAAATAACCCGCACATGACTCTGCCCTCTCACGTGCTAAATGTAATTTCTTCTCTCCCAAACTCTCTACTCCTGGGAACTCTTCTATCCTCTGTCTTCCCTACATTTCCGGTCTTTCTAAACTCAACAATTCTCTCCGTCCCTTAGACATCAAGCTTACCCTTTTGCCAACTAACACTCTTCGCACTAATCCCCGTTCATACCTCTCCTCCCTCTACAGATGTTCCTGGTGTCTACATTATTTCTTGCTCCTCCTGTCCTCTTCAATACTTCGGAGAAACTGGTCGATCTCTTTCTGACAGACTTAGGGGCACAAAATTTGTTAGGTTTGCCGACACTAACAATGCTCTTTTCTGTCACGTCAGAGATCATAGCCATCCTATTGGGCTGGTCTTGCTAAAACTGTCTTCCCCACTTCCACCGAACAGTCCCCCGTCTAGTTGAATCCTCTCTAATACACAACTTTCCTTGTATGAACCTTAGCCCCGGCTTCGTCTCTGTAGATGCCTTCCTCTCCCACTACATGTAAAATGCTCCAAACTTTAGAACACCCCTGGGCTTAAAACCCGACTCCTCATTTTTTCTTTTTCTTTTTTCTTCTTCTCCCTCTTCCCCTTTCCTCTTTCCTTTTTCTCCCTGGGTTGTCTTTCTCTCTTCTGTCTCGTGTTTTTGTTTTTTTCTTATTTATTTCACCACTTCCCCTTTCACGACCTCTGTGTGCTTGCTCTCCCTCGTGGGTACCTAGCTCTCTTGCATGCTCCCCTTCCTTTGTATTTGACTGGCTTTGTCCTCCTTTTCCCCACTTCTACCACTACCATTACTACTACCTCTTCTACACTACTACTACTACTACTGATGAAATTAAGACACATGTGCGGCGTCTGGGTGTCTTTAGTGTGGACGTTTCGCCATCCAGTGGCTGGCTGGATGGGGAAACGTCTACGATAGAGATGCCCGGTGTTGTGCATGTGTCTTAATTTCATCTTGTAGGTATTATATACCATTCTTGTACTACTACTACTACTACTACCACCACCTCTTCCTGCCTATATATAGCCGTCCTGCTCCACTTCTGGTTAGTGTGACTTTGTAATTGGTCCAAATCGGACCGAAACGTCGTCGTAAGCTTCTCTATTTTTTGTGCGAGTTATTTGTGTAAAGAGGGAGATAAGAACACTTTTCTTGACAGGGAAGCATGGTAGGAAAAAGTAGTGGGAAAGTGCATGCCACGTGCATAGGTTTTCGGTAAACGGAAAAGGCAAAACCTGTATCTGGCGGTGGACATGAACATCAAGAAAAGGAAGCAAGAAATTAGATTCCATTCAGCTTTAAACTTATGGAAGGGGCAAGATTATTAAGAGTTTTAAGAGGTTGGAAGAGACTGGAGTCATGAGGCCACTGAGCAAAGATGTCATCTAAGATAGCGGAGCCAGAGTGAAGGTCGCGCATCGAGGGAGGGGAAAAATACAGTCTCGAAAGATTCCATGGGAAAGATTAGCAAAGGGCAGGAAAAAGAGGAGAGCCCATGCGACACGAAGGTTTGGAATAATATTTCCCTTGGAAGGAAAAGGAATTAGAGTACACACAGAGGGCATAAGATCAAAAAAGACATCAATAGGTATAGGGAGATGTAGAAACCCTTCATGGGCCTTCTCTCTAAGGAAAACAAGGACATCATCAAGAGGGGCATTGATGAAGAGGGGACTCAACGCAAACTAAGCATCTTACAGTTGGGGGGAGCGAACCCGTTCAGTGAAGTCTTGAGAGTGGACGGTTGGCAAGAAAATTACCAAAAGGATGAGGGTTTTGCCAACCAAGAAGCAAGAGAATAAGAGACAGAACCTCTAGAATATGAAGGACGAGAGGAATACAGGTTTATGATTTTTGGGAAACCCATGAAATAGGGAAAGAGACAGATGACACGAAAACCCTTGAACAAGCAATCAGGAGGACAGAGGTCGAGAGAGTCCTTAGTTTCTTGTTGAAAATTCTCTTGATGCGACAAGAGGGTTTGGAAAACGAGAGGAAAGTAGGGTACTGAGTCACCGAATTACCTTTTTCAGAAAATAGTATGACAATGTTAGGTTAGATTTAAGAGAAAGAAAGGGCAAGTTGGTAACAGCGCGGAGGTGGTGGTTCTTAGAAAACAGACTATCAAGAGCAGGGAAAGGAGAGCGTCCACGAAAAGTGGACAAGTCAAAGATTACGGAGCGAGATTGACGAAGAATCAAAAGAGCTAAACAGGGCAATAACAGCGCGAGGGTTTAATCGATTAGTCTCCTCACCAGAGAAACAGTGTTTTTTTTATAATAAATATATATATATATATATATTTATATATTTAAATTATATATATATATATATATATGATATATAAACACTGATCCTGGCTGAAGGAGACTCGAACCTTCAACCCTTTGGGAAAAGGTACGATGCTGTACCAAACCACCACACTGGCCAATACCTTGGAGTCCATTTTACGCTAGACTTGATCCAAGCAGCCACTTCAGGAGAAGGCTTAAGCTTTTCATCTCATCCCCTGATGCATCAGCCTACAGAAATTTTAAATGTAATTTTGCCTGCTCTCCCCGAATTCCTTGCATTGTTAAAATCTCTAGTAATTTCCCTTTCTTATGAGTTGCGTGCAGGTGTTTCTTTGTATGTGATTGGTAGCCCTTTATATGCCTTCCTTGATGCATTACTTTTTTTGTTCCTTGATAAAGTGAAATATCACAAAGCGCTGGAATTTCTCTATTCTTTCCACAGTGTTTTTTGCATTTACATATATATATATATATATATATATTATATATATTTATTATAATAAATATATATATATATAAATATAATATATATATATAAAATATTTAATATATATATTTTTAAAATAAATAATATATATGTCGGCCGAATAGGCAGAACTTCGATCTTGGCTTAATAGCAACGCTCACATGCCCTATAGACAAGCGAAAATTTTTTGTATGCAATATATCGCCAAAACATTGAACCTAACGAAAAAAATTTATTTCACTGTTTGTTTGAGTTAAATTATTGTAAACAAATCTAAAATAATATTTAGTTGGTGTTAGGCTAAAATAAATTGCTCTTGTTTAAAAGGTTTAGGTAAGTTTTCTAAGTTCTTTTTGTGCAAAATTACAAATTTTTACATTAAATCATGAAAAAAATAATCTTAAACTATAAGAGAAAATTTTAGAAATTATTTAATTTTAAAAGAGTTCTTGCAATGACCATTTTTCATATTAAACGACATATATATAGATTAAATATATAAATATTATATTATATAATTTTAATATATATATTATATATTTAAAATATATATAAATTTATATATATATAATATACACATACACCACACCCTATATATATAATATATATATATATATATATATATAAAAATATAAATATAAATAAAATTATATATATATAAAATATATAATTATTATAAAATAATTATATATATATAAATATTATATAATATATATTTATTATATATAATTTATATATTTAATATAAAATATATAATATATATTATTATATTTATTATAATATATTATAATATATATTATATATATATATTTATATTTTATATATATATATTAAATTTTATAAATTTTTTCACATTAGCCGATTTTCCCACAAGGCAGGTGGCCCGAAAAAGAAAAACTTCACCATCATTCACTCCATCATTGTCTTTTCCGAAGGGTTTCTTTCACCACATTTTTTAAAATGCAAAATTAACACCTCCCTTCAAGTGCAGGCATTGTACTTCCCATCTCCAGGTCAATCGCTGCCGGTTTTCCTGAACCCTTTTATAAATTTACTTTGCCACACCCCAAAACACACTCAGTATTAAAAAAAATTTGTCTTCTTCTCCTATCAAACACACTCACGAAACCTGCTGAAGCCCAACCCTCGCACACAAAACCTCCTTTACCCCCCCCCCCAACCTTTCTGGGCCCCGCCCCTTCCCCCCTTCCTTCCCTAAGCTGAACACTCTTTGAAGTCATCGTTTCGCCCCATTCTCTTACATGCCGAACCACCCAACAACCTTCCTCGCCCTCTACAAATTTTGGTAATCCCGCACCCCCTCCTAACTTCCAAACTCAAAATTTCTGATTTTTTCCAAACCACACATTGCCCTCAGACATGACATCTCCACTGCCTCACTTCCCTCGCTGCAACATTCATCCCCCAGCTTCACCCCCATATAAAGGTTGGAAAAATTTTTCCTTTAATTCCCCTTTTTGCCTCCAAGGACAAAGTTCCTTTTTCCCACAACTATTAAGTGCACCACTCCCCCTTTTCCCCCACATCAATTCATATTCACCTCATCTTTCATGACCCATCCGCTGAACAATCCCTCCCAAATATTGAATACTTTCACCTCCTCCATACTCTCCCCCCTCCAATCTGATACCCAAAATCTTTCATCACGTAATCGTTTTTTACCTCTAACTTACTCTTTCCTGATTCACTTTTAATTTTCTTTTTTTTGCCCCCCTACCAAATTCAGCCCCAATCCGCAACTTCTTTTCATAATCTCCGAAAAGCACAGTGTTTGCAAAGAGAAACTGTGACAACTCCCAATTTAGTGTGACTTCATTTTTTAAATTTCCAGCTTTTCCCAAAGACCTCCCCTTTACTTCTTTCAACCCCACATACAAATTTTAATATAAAATATAATATATATATAATATATATATATATATAATATATATATATAAAATTAATTTATTTTTTAAATATATATATATATATATAAATACAATATTAATAATAAATATAATAAATATATATAAATAATTACAAATAAATATTTTATATATATAATATATATATATATATTTAAAATAATAATATATTTATATAAAAAAATTTAAATATATATATATATATGTAATTTACATATGTAATATATATATGTAATAATATATATTATATTTTATATATATATATATTTTAATATATATATATATATTTTTATATATATAAAAAATTTATATATATATACAAATAAATATATAATATTATTATATATATTAATATATTAAAATATATATAAAAAATATATATATATATATATTATATGTATATATATATTATATATATATATATATTTATATATATATAATATATATTAAAAAATATATATTATAAATATATATAATATATATATATATTTACAAGAGAAGTGGCACCACCATGTAAAGTTTCCTTCCCCCTTTTTAATAAAGAGACAGGGGCACCACCCTGATGAACCCCCTTCCCATTTAATACAAAGACAGTGGCAACACCATGGGTAAAGTCTCCCAGGCCTTTAAAATTCAAGAGACAGTGGCACCACCACGGAAAAGTCTCCCCTCACATTTAACACAAAAAACGTGGCCCACCACGGGTAAAATCCCCCCTCACTTTTTAATACAAAAAACTGGCACCATCACGGTAAAGTCTATCCTCACATTTAATACTAAACAGTGGCACCCCACTGAAAGTCCTCCCCCACATTTAATAAAAGAGACAGTGGCACCCCACGGGAAAAGTCTCCCCTCACATTTAATACAGAGACAGTGGCACCACCCGGGGTAAAGTCTCCCTCACATTTAATACAAAGCAGTGGCACCACCAGGGTAAATTTCTCCCCTCACTTTTACACAAAAGACAGGGCACCACCACTGGAAAAATTCCCCCCTCCATTTAATACTAAGACAGGGCACCACCACGGGAAAATCCCCTCACATTAATACAAAGAAGGGGCACCCCCACTGGAAAAGTTCCCCTCACTTTTAAAAAAAAAACAGGGCCCCCACTGGAAAAAGTCCCCCCTCACATTCAATACAAAGACAGGGGCACCACCACTGGTAAAGTCCCCCCTCACATTAATATAGAGACAGGGGCACCACCAGGGTAAAGTTCCCCCACTTTTAAATACTAGAGACGTGCACCCCACGGGTAAAGTCTCCCCACTTTAATACAAGAGACAGTGGCACCACCACGGAAAGTCTCCCTCACTTTTTAACACAAAGACAGGGGAAACCACCATGGAAAATCTCCCCTCACATTTAATACTGGGGACAGGGGCCCCCCACGGAAAAATCCCCTCACATTTAATACAAGAGACTGGCACCCCACTGGAAAAGTCTCCCCTACATTTAAACACAAAAGACATGGCACCACCACTGAAAGTCTCCCTCACATTCAATCAAAGACAGTGACCACCACGGTATCCCCCCTCACTTTTAATATAGAACAGGGGCCCCACCACTGTAAATCTCCCCTCACATTTAATACTAAGACAGGGGCCCACCACGGGTAAATTCCCCTCAATTTAAATCAAGAGACAGGGGCACCCACGGGTAAAGTCCCCCTACATTTAAACAAGAACAGTGCCCCCACCAGGGGTAAAGTCTCCCCTAAATTTTAAAATCAAGAGACGTGGCCCCACCCTGGTAAAGTCCCCCCAAAAATTTAAACAAGGAAGGGGCACCCCCTGGAAAAGTCCCCCCTCAATTTAAATCAAGAGACAGTGGCACCACCCTGGAAAGTCTCCCCCCCCATTTAATACAAAGACAGGGGCACCCCCACTGGAAAAGTCTCCCTCCAAACTTTGAAAATATGACCGTGGCTTTTTCCTAGACAATGGAAGACGGGGGACACCAAGGACACTTCAGTTTTTCTATCAATCACCGTTTCTGTCAAAGGTGTGAAAAACACTATACCACGTTACAAGAGAAAGGTATTTTACGAATTTTGTAGTAGGGGGGGACGCGCATTCTTGACCCAAAGGATTTGTAATCCCTATTCGGCAGAGGTGTGGTTTTTGATCCAAACAAAAGTGTCACCATCAGGAAGAAATATGTACTAACCCCCCGGGGGTAATTTATAATTTACAAATTAAAAATTTTTTACAGCCCTTTGAAAGGGTTTCGACAGCTTCTAGACCTCGTCTGCGGGCGGCTATTAGACATATTTGCCCTTTAAAGTTAATTTTTTCACTTTTAAATTAGCGGTAATGCCATTTCTCAAAAAATTTGGTCTCCGAACCGGGATAAAGACCACACTGGGGTCCAATAGTTGTATACAGTGTACAAAAACCACGACCAAGGGGCCCTTTGAAAAAATTTAAAACTAGTGTTTACAATAAAATCAGTTAAAGATCCCTCCCAAATCAATCAAGAGAAAGGGCACCAAAAGAAAACGGGGGCTCACCCCCGCGTTTTCCCCCAAAAAAAACGGGGGCTTTCTCACCCACACCCCCCATCCACTGTCCAATCTCGAAAGTGTGATTAAGAAACAACAAACCCAAATGATTTTTTTGTCTGAGTATATTACACATGTGTTTATAAATTTATAGACAAAATTAAGAGACAAGTTGGTTAAAGTTTTTTTTTTAGATTACCTGTTACATTAAAGGGAAATTAATAAAAAGTTAAGCTTTCAAAAATATATTAACATGACATTTATAATTTTTGTAAGAATATTTACGTGTGATTTTTCAGTTTTTTACGTGACATTTAAAGGGAAAATGAATGAAGTGTATAACATCGTTATTTTCGATTAATCACGTGGTCCCGGCTGACACAGCAAACTCAAACCATAAAAACCGACACATGTACGGTGTACCCTTTATTCATTTAAACCCCGAGGTTAACTTAGTGGGGCAGTATGTTGACTGATTATTTCTGACTTAAGCATAACAAAAACTCAGCTGTTTATAGAGTACGGTTTTTTTAAAAACTCAATGTGGTGCTGGGAAATTTCAATATACCCTTTAAAAAGGCTTGTTTTAAAAAAACCCGTTTCAGTCTTTACAGACTAAATTACACAAAAAGAAAAAATAATTCTCTGATGGGTTAATCAAGAACAAACAAGATTTTTTATATCTTTGGGGGCAAATTTGAATTATTTACAAAGATGGAAATAATTAATTCAGACTAACACATTAAGAAAAAAATTCTTGAATCAGATCCACTGAGGATGAAAAATTTAAAAAATTTTGGTACTTTTAGTAAACAACAAATTAAGGTGGACAGGAAACAGGGTGTCGCGCAAAAAATCTTCACAAACCTACTGTAACTAGTGTCAAACACCTTTCACCTGTAACAACAACAAGGTCCCCTCCAAAGCTTTTCCTCATTTCATTACCCATTTTCCCAAGGGCAAATTAAAGAAAATTTATAGGGTTTTTTAATCCAAAGTAAATTCACGAACTGACAAAATGAGATTTCTAAGTTTTATCTTAAAAATTTTTGTGAAGGGAAACCCATGAAAATATTAATCATTTCCCGGGGGTTAAAGGGAATTTTCAAATACCTTTGTGTTTTGCAACAATTTCTTTGAGCGACAAGGCCCGGTTAGACATCAGTCTTAGATCAGCTTGAAGCCACCCAAACTTTTTTTTCAGACTTACGGATTTAGAATTCTTAGACAAACTCAGATCTCAGGTCTAAATATGACCTAAACAAGGATTGGTTTATCATGGTATTGTACAAGATAATTGTCACCACAAAATTTAACATTTAAAATTATGTTCAATAAACGCTATTTCACTTGTAAGAATTTGCAATGGTTTACAACAATAGTTTCATGCATGCAAAACGAGAAAGATGAAAAATCCCCAAATCCCGTGATAAGAAAAACCCTTTAACTCAGTAAAAAAGAGATACCACTCCCACTAACCCCTAATGGAAATCCCTATGGCACTTACAAGTGGAATACAGCAGACAGAAAAAAACGTCATACAAAAACTACTCCAAAAATTGTACTTTTTGATGGAACAACTGGGCCCCAGTATTTTATTTAAACAAGGGGATGAACAAAAGCATATGCCCAAAACTTTTTCTGAAAAACAGCAGACTTCCACAAAAAAGGAAAGCACAAGCAAAAGCATTAAAAATTAGAATAAGTGTAAAGCAAGCTCTTCCGATACTCGATTGAGTTATCTAAAAAATTTCACAAACCAAATTTCTAACACTTTGATCAAGGTTCCAAAGGGGCCTTTATAAGAAAAACGTGTTTCAGAAACTGAAAAACAACCCATGCCAAAAACAGTAAAATACTTTTTTTCCACAATTTGGTAAAAAAACATATACCTAAACCCAAAACCTGTTTTTAGAAACAGAAAAAAACAGTAAAGCTGGGTATAAAATATTTTCCTAAATCTGTGCAGATCCAGGGATTAAAAGAAACATTGCAGCACGAAAAAGCTAAGGGCAATTAGCCTTCGACATACAGAGGGCACAATTATCCCAAATTTATTTAATCATGGGAATGATATTTTCACTGTTTTGTCAAAATAAGTAAGAAAAAAAGATTTCACTGCTGAAAACAGCGGAGGCCACATATAGTGGGGCCCATTCCCCTCAAAGTGGGAAAGAACTGATTTGATTCAGTGAAAATGTACTGTTACGGGGAAAACCGCTGATCATGTACCACAGCAAAAATTATCATTTTTGGAAGAAAAGAATGAACCAGTTGTAAATTTGGTTTAGATGCGATAGGTATTTATTAAATAAACCCAAGCCCCAAAAGTCTCAACTTTTAACCAATATTTTTGGGCACTGTCAAAAATAAAGATGGCATTTGGGTTGGTTACCATGGAAATTAAATCCACCAATCTGCCCAGCAATTACGATGGCTTTCGGACAGATGAAAGCACAAATACGGAGCTCAGGGAAGAATCCAAGCACTGACTGCTATGAAATATCAACAAGAACTTGGACAATAAATTTTTGGGAAAAGTCGAAATAATTGAAGACAAACGCCATTATCTCCCGCACCAGGAGTCAAAAAGATTTGAAACCCTCCCCTACGTTTGTTAAAAATTTCAGCGCACGGCAAATAAAGATTAGCAAGTCTTAATGACTGTCTGATACCGACCCTCATAACTGAAACTTGGGACGGTTATGAAAATTTGCAAAACCTTGCCCACGGGTGATATTTTCCCAAAACTTTCTTTAAAAGAGGCTAAAGAAATAGATAGAATTTTACCGATTCTTGTGGGCCGAAAATCCACATGAACCTCAAGTCCTGTGAAAAAATTATCGTTTTAAATCATATTATTTTGGGGCAACATCCCTCCATTCTTACAAAAGCTACTCTAAATACACATTTAAGAAATCTGAAATCCCCCTTTAAAGAAGTCTTAAAAAATTTTTTATTGGACAACTTCAAGGAGTGTGAAAAAAAGGAGTTTGAAATCCTTTTACAGAGAAGCTAACAAGGAGATGAAAAAAAGCAAAAATCCTCAAAAGGGTGTGGGGAAAACAAATTTAAAGCAATTCAGGGAACTTATCAAAGAAGATTTCCCCCAAGCTGAAATTCCTAATTGCAACAATATGCTGGGACTTAATTGGAACACACAGGAAGATACTTTGAGTCGCCGCCCCCCAGTGTGGAGAAATTTTCTCCAGGAGGGGGGTATCAGCCCCCATCAGCCCATTCAGCCCCTTCAGCCCCTTTCAGCCCCGAGGGGCCCAGCCCTCTCAGAAGGGGCAAGCGTCTTGTTTACTGCTACAGTGAGTAATATTTGTTCCTTCTTTATTCATTTATTTATTTCCCCTCCCCCCCCCGGTGTTCTTGCTCTTGATCACAGATGCCGTACGAATATGCGACGTGGTCAAGCGACCGCTGCTCCTTGCTGTGCAGTGTTGCAAAGTGTAGTTTAATAAGAGACAGTACATCTCTTACTTTAGCAGGACAATTAAGGAAAATCCTGCTCCCACTTTATTACCATAGTAAAGATAGTGGACATTGTTGTCTATGCTTAAGACAGCAAGAAACAAACATTTTGCTTTGCTTCATCGAGGAAGTGGCAAGGAAGCAAAAGTACTAGGTCAGCATTTTTTTTGTGCAAGGTGCAGTGGCGGCATGGGGCGCTGTGGCGTCTTCAGATTACTTTTGACTCTACTGAGAGTGACAATGACGCCAGGATAACCAACAAAGAACGATCTGTGCGTTAGTGTGAACAAAGTGTCTCATAAAACACAATAAACACTTAAGAGAAGTGTGATCAGCTTCTTCAGTGATAATATTGTGAACAATAAAGACAAATCTTGTGGAACATAGTGTACCAGTGTGCGTTTCCTAGACAATGGAAGACTTGGACATCCAAGGACACTTCAGCTTCCATCAAGTCACCGATATCTGTCGAAGGTGTTGAGAACACCATAGCTCACGTTACAAGAGCAAGGTATGTTACGAATTTCTTGTAGTACTGGGGACTGCGCAGTTCTTGAGTCGCTAGGAGTTTGTAATCAGCCTATAGTCGGCAGTAAGGTGTGGACTTTTGAGTCCAAACAAGTAAGTTGTCAGCCATCAGTGAATGAAATATGCTGACATAACACCCCTAGGGGTAATTTATAATCTTAAAAATTATAAATCTTTACAGCCCTTTGAAAGATGGTTTCGACAGCTTCTAGACCTCGTCTGCAGGGGCGGCTATGTAGACGATGAGTTGTCCTTAAGTTAAGTTTTCACTGTTTAAACTTAGCTGGTAATGCCATTTCTCAACACCACCAGTGGTAAAGTCTCCCCTCACATTTAACACAAGAGAGAGTGGCACCACCACTGGTAAAGTCTCCCCTCACATTTAACACAAGAGACAGTGGCACCACCACTGGTAAAGTCTCCCATCACATTTAAAAACAAGAGACAGTGGCAAACCCCCACTGGTAAAGATTCCCATCACAATTAATACAAGAGACAGTGGCACCACCACTGGTAAAGTCTCCCCTAATATTTAACACAACACACAGTGGCACCACCACTGGTAAAGTCTCCCATAACATTTAACACAAAAGACAGTGGCACCACCACTGGTAAAGTCTCCCCTCACATTTAATACAAGAACGTGGCAACCACCACTGGTTAAAGTCTTCCTTTCACATTAAACAAAAGAGACAGTGGCACCACCACTGGTAAAGTCTCCCCTGCCATTTAATACAAGAGACAGTGGCACCCCCACTGGTAAAGTCTCCCCTCACATTTAATAGAAGAGACAGTGGCACCCCACTGGTAAAGTCTCCCATCACATTTAATTCAAGAGACAGTGGCACCACCACTGGAAGTCTCCCCTCACATTCAATACAAGATCGTGGCCCACCACTGGTAAAATCTCCCATACCATTAAACACAAGATAAAATGGCCCCCACCCCGGTAAAGCTCCCCCCAACATTTTAAAACAAGAAACAGTGGCACCACCACCGGTAAAGTCTCCCCCTCAATTTAACACAGAGACAGTGGCACCACCCTTGTAAAGTCTCCCCTCACATTTAATACAAGAGACAGTGGGCCCCCCACTGGTTAAAATCTCCCATCACATTAACCCAAAAGACAGTGGCACCACCACTGGTAAAGTCTCCCTTCCATTAACACAGAAACGTGGCCAAACCCCTGGTAAAGTCTCCCCTCACATTTAACACAAGGGGACAGTGGCACCACCACGGAAAGTTCCCCTTCCATTTAACACAGGGAAAAGTGGACAAAACCCCTGGGAAAAACTCCCTCACATTAAAAACAAGAGACGTGGGACCCCCACGGTAAAAATTCCCTCCATTTAAACAAGAACAGTGGGAACCCCCAAATGGTAAATCTCCCCTCAATTTAACACAAGAACAGTGGCACCCCCACGGAAAAAACTCCAACACAAGAGACAGTGGCACCACCACTGTTAAAACTCCCCTCAAATTTAATGAAGAGACAGTGGGGCCCCCATGGAAAGTCCCCCTCACATTTAACAGGAGACAGTGGCACCCCCACGGGGGAAAGTTCCCTTGCCATTTAATTTAAGAACAGGGGACACCACTGGTAAAGCTCCCCCCAATTTTTTAAAACAAAGACAGTGGCACCACCAAGGTAAAATTCCCCTGACTTAACACAAGAGACATGGGACCCCACTTAAATCTCCCCCCCATTTTAATACAAATTTCAGTGAACCACCACAGGGAAAAACCCCCCTCACATTCAAAAAAAGAGACATGGCACCACCACTGGTAAAGTCTCCCCCCATTCAAAACGAGACAGTGGCAACCCCACAGTAAAATCTCCCCCACATTTAATAAAAAGCAGTGGCACCACCACTGGTAAAGTCTCCCCTCACATTCAAAAAAAAGACAGGGCCCACCCCAGGTAAAAGTCTCCCCTCCATTCAAAACAAGAGACGTGGCACCCCACAGGTAAAGTCCCCTCACATTCCTACAAGAACAGTGGCACCACCCTGGTAAAGCCCCCTCAATACAATACAATAGACAGTGCCCACACAGGTAAAGTCTCCCCTCACATTCAATACAAAACAGGGGCACCCAAAAAAGGGAAAATTCCCCTCACTCAAACAAAAGAAAATGGGACCACCACTGGTAAATTTTTCCCCCAAAATATAATAAAGGGACAGTGGCACCCACTGTAAAGTTCCCCCACTACAATACAATAGACAGTGGCACCACACTGGTAAAGTTTCCCCTTTACAATTAATACAAAAAACAGTGGCACCACACTGGGAAAGTTCCCCTCACATTTAATACAAAGACAGTGGACCACCACTGGTAAAGTCCCCCCTCACTTTAAAACAAGATACAGTGGGACCCCCACTGGTAAAGCCCCCCCACATTTTAAACAAGAGACAGTGGCACCACCACTGGTAAAGTCTCGCGTCACATTCAACACAAGGGGAAAATGGCAACCCAAGGAAAAAATCTCCCCTCACTTCAATCAAGAAAAGGGCACCACCACTGGTAAAGTCCACCACATTCATACAAGAGAAAGTGGCCCCACCACTGGTAAAGTCTCCCCTCACATTTTTTAAAAAAAAACAGTGGCACCACCACTGGTAAAAATCTCCCCCCCCCTACATTTAAAACAAAATACAGTGGCACCACCACTGGTAAAGTCTCGCGTCACATTCAATACAAGAGACAATGACACCACCACTGGAAAAGTCTCCCCTCACATTCAATACAAGAGACAGTGGCACCACCACTGGTAAAGTCTCCCCTCAAATTCAATGTAAGAGACAGTGGCACCACCACTGGTAAAGTCTCCCCTCACATTTAAAACAAGATACAGTGGCACCACCACTGGTAAAGTCTCCCCTCACATTTTAAACAAGAGACAGTGGCACCACCACTGGTAAAGTCTCCCCCACAATTTAACACAAGAGACAGTGGCACCACCACTGGGGAAAGTCTCCCCTCAATTTAAACAAAAGACAGTGGGACCCCACTGGTAAAAATCTCCCCTCACATTTAACACAAGAACAGGGCACCCCCACTGGGAAAGTCTCCCTCACATTTTAACACAAGAGACAGTGGACCCCACTGTAAAGTCTTCCCTCCATTTAAAACAAGAGCAGTGGCACCACCACTGGTAAAGGGCCCCCCCTCACCTTTAACCCCAAAAGACAGTGGCACCTTAATGGTTTTTAAAAAGTCTCCCCCCCCACATTTTTAAACACAAGAGGAAAAGTGGGACCACCTGGTAAAGTCTCCCCTTACATTTAAAAACAAGGACATTGGGGACCACCCTGGTAAAGTCCCCCTTTACATTTTAAAACAAGAGACAGTGGCACCACCATGGTTAAAAAAACTTTCCCCCCACATTTAAACAAGAGGGCAGTGGCACCACCCCCTGGTTTAAATCTCCCCTCACCCTTTTAAAAAGAAGGGCATTGGGACCCCCACTGGGAAAGTTCCCCCCCAATTTTTA
This sequence comes from Cherax quadricarinatus, assembly GCF_026875155.1. NCBI lineage: Eukaryota > Metazoa > Arthropoda > Malacostraca > Decapoda > Parastacidae > Cherax > Cherax quadricarinatus. The sequence goes on from NW_026504062.1 coordinate 20,665, forward strand.
AAAAAGAGACAGTGGCACCACCTGGTAAAGTTCCCCTAAAAATTTTTAAAACAAGGACAGTGGCAACCCCCACTGGTTTTAAAAACTCCCCCCCAATTTAACCCAAAAAGACAGTGGCAACCCCCACTGGTAAAGTCTCCCCCTCAAATTTACCAAGGACTGTGGCAAAAAACCCCCTGGTAAAGGTTTTCCCCCTCACCCTTTTTAAAACAAAAGACAGTGGGCCCCCACCCCTGGTAAAGTCCCCAATCCCCATTTAAACAAAAAATAAAATTTTGGGCCCCCCCTGGTTTTAAAGTTCTCCCCTACATTTAAACAAGAGCCAGTGGCACACCCTTGGTAAAAATCTCCCCCCCACATTTTAAAACAAGAGACAGTGGCACCACCCTTTGGGAAAAATTCCCCCCCACATTTTTAAAAAGAGTACAGTGGGACCACCAAATTGGTTTAAAATTCCCCTCACATTTAACACAAGAGACAGTGGGACCCAAATGGTAAAGTTCCCCTTTACAATTTTTAAAAAAAGAGACGTGGCACCCCCCAAATGGTAAAAATCTCCCCCCCATTTTTAAACAAGAGACAGTGGCCCACCCCTGGAAAAATCTCCCCTCACATTTAAAACAAGAGACAGTGGTCACCACCACTGGTAAAGGGTTTTTTCTCGCCCTCTCATTCAACACAAGAGACAGTGGCACCACCACTGATAAAGTCTCCCCTCACATTCAACACAAGAGACAGTGGCACCACCACTGGTAAAGTCTCCCCTCCCATTTAGCATGAGAGACAGTGGCACCACCACTGGTAAAGTCTCCCCTCACATTCATCACAAGAGACAGTGGCACCACCACTGGTAAAGTCTCCCCTCACATTCAACACAAGAGACAGTGGCACTACCACTGTTAAAGTCTCCCCTCAAATTCAATGTAAGAGACAGTGGCACCACCACTGGTAAAGTCTTCCCTCACATTCAATACAAGAGACAGTGACACCACCACTGATAAAGTCTCCCCTCAAATTCAATGTAAGAGAGAGTGGCACCACCACTGGTAAAGTCTCCCCTGTCATTTAACACAAGAGACAGTGGCACCACAACTGGTAAAGTCTCTCTTGCCATTTAATTTAAGAGACAGTGGCATCACCACTGGTAAAGTCTCTCTTGCCATTTAATTTAAGAGACAGTGGCACCACCACTGGTAAAGTCTCTCTTGCCATTTAATTTAAGAGACAGTGGCACCACCACAGGTAAAGTCTCCCCTCACTTTTAACACAAGAAACAGTGCAGGCAACCACACTGTATAGATCCCCCCTCACATTTAATATCAAGAGACAGGGCGGCCACCACTGGCAAAGTCTGCCCCTCACATTTAACACAAGAGACAGTGGCACCACCACTGGTAAAGTCTCCCCTCACATTTAACACAAGAGACAGTGGCACCACCACTGGTAAAGTCTCCCCTCACATTTAACACAAGAGACAGTGGCACCACCACTGGTAAAAGTCTCAGCGTCACATTCAACACAACAAAGTGGCGAACACTCAGCTAGTAAGAAATTCTCCCCTCACATTCAAAACAAGAGAAAGTGGCACCACCACTGGTAAAGTCCTCACCTCACATTCAGACAAGAGAAAGTGGCACCACCCCGTAAAGTCTCCTCCCCCTCACATTTAAAACTAGATACAGTTCACCACCACTGGTAAAGTCTCCCCTCACATTTAAAACAAGATACAGTGGGCACCACCACCCTGAAGTCTCGCGTCACAATTCAATACAAGAGACAATGACACCAACCACTGGAAAAGTCTCCCCTCACATTCAAAACAAGAGACAGAGGCACCACCACTGTAAAGTCCCCTTCAAATTCAATGTAAAGACAGTGGCACCACCATGGTAAAGTCTCCCCTCACATTTAAAACAAGATCAGTGCACTCACACGACTGTAAGTTCTCTCCCTCACATTTTAAACTAGAGACGGGCACCACCACTGAAAGTCCCCCCACAATTTAAACACAAGAACAGTGGCACCACCACTGTGAAGACCTCCCCCTCACTTTTTAATACTAGAGACAGTGCACCGCCACTGGTAAAAGTCTCCCCTCACATTTAACCAATATACAGAGCACCACCCACTGTAAAGTCTCCCTCACATTTTAACACAAGAGACAGTGGACCCCACCAATCGTAAAGTCTTCCCTCCCATTTAATTACAAGATCCGTGGCACCCACCACTGGTAAAGTCTCCCCCACATCAATACAACAGACATGGGACCACCACTGTAAAAGTCTCCCCTCACATTTAATACAAGAGAAAGTGCACCACCACTGGTAAAGTCTCCCCTCACTTTTAACACAAGAGACAATTGCACCACCACTGGTAAAGCTCCCCTCACATTCCAATTCAGAGACAGTGCACACCACTTGTAAAGTCTCCCCCTCACATTCAGTACAACAGAAAGTGGCACCACCACTGGAAAGTCTCCCTCTCATTCACACAAGAGACAGTGGCACACCACTGATAAAGTCTCCCCTCACATTCAACACAAGAGACAGTGGCACCACCACTGGTAAAGTCTCCCCTCCCATTTAGCATGAGAGACAGTGGCAACCACCACTGGTAAAGGTCTCCCCTCACATTCCTCACAAGAGAACAGTGTCACCACCACTGTAAAGTCTCCCTCACATTCAACACAAGAGACAGTGGCACTACCACTGTTAAAGTCTCCCCTCAAATTCAATGTAAGAGACAGTGGCACCACCACTGGTAAAGTCTTCCCTCACATTCAATACAAGAGACAGTGACACCACCACTGATAAAGTCTCCCCTCAAATTCAATGTAAGAGAAAAAAAAAGAGTGCACCACCACTGGTAAAGTCTCCCCTGTCATTTAACTCAAGAACAGTGGCACCACAACTGGTAAAGACTCTACTGTTCTGGCCATTAATTTAAGAGACATTGGGCATCACCACTGGTAAAGTCTCTCTTGCCATTTAATTTAAGAGACAGTGGCACCACCACTGGTAAAGTCTCTCTTGCCATTTAATTTAAGAGACAGTGGCACCACCACAGGTAAAGTCTCCCCTCACTATTAACACAAAAACAGTGGCACTACCACTGTAAAGTCTCCCCTCACATTTAATACAAAGACAGTGGCCCACCATGGCAAAGTCTCCCCCTCACATTTAACACAAGAAGACAGTGGGCACCCCCACTGGTAAAGTTCTCCCTCAACATTTAACACAAAGACAGTGGCAACCACTCACTGGTAAAGTCTCTCCTCACATTTAACACAAGAGACAGTGGCACCACCACTGGTAAAGTCTCTCCTCACATTTAACACAAGAGACAGTGGCACCACCACGGGTAAATTCTCTCTCCTCACATTCAACACAAGAACAGTGCAAAAACCCACTGGTAAAGTCTCTCCTCACAATTAACAAAAGAGACAGTGGGCACCACCACTGGTAAAGTCTCTCCTCACATTTAACACAAGAGACCAGTGCACCACACATTGGTAAAATCTCCCCGCACATTTAACACAAGAGACAGTGGCATCCACACCACTGTAAAGTCACCCCTCACATTAACACAAGAGGCAGGCACCACCACTGGTAAAATCTCCCCTCACATTTAACACAAAGGACAGTGGCACCACCACTTGTAAAGTCTCCCCTCATCATTTAACACAAGAAGACAGTGGCACCACCACAGGCCAAAGTCTCCTATCACATTCAATTTCAAGACACAGTGGCACAACCAACTGGTAAAGTCCTCCCCTCACATTCAATTCAAGACACAGTGGCACCACCACTGTAAAGTCTGCCCCTCACATTCACTACAAGGAGACAGTGGCACTAACCACGGGAAAGTCTACACTCACAGTCAATCAAGACACAGTGGCACCACCACTGGTAAAGTCTCCCCTCACATTCAATAACAAAGACCAGTGGCACTACCCATGGTAAAGTCCTCCCCCTCACATTAAACACAAAGTCAGTGGCACCACCACTGGGGGGAGGGGGGGGGGGTAAGTCTCCCTCACATTTAACACAAGAGACAGTGGCACCACCACTGGTAAAATCTCCCCTCACATTTAACACAAATAACAGTGGCCCACCACCCTGTAAAGTCACCCTTCCCATTTAATTCAAGAGGACAGTGGCCACTTCCACTGGTAAAGACTCCCCTCACATTAACCCAAGAGACAGTGGCACCACCACTGGTAAAGTCTCCCCTCAACATTTAATGCAAGAGACAGTGGCACCAACCTGGTAAAATCTCCCCTCACATTCAATACTATAGACAGTGGCAACCACCACTGGAAAGTCCTCCCCTCACATTCAATACAAAGACAAGTGGCACCACCACCGGTAAAGTCTCCCTCAAATTCAATAGCAATAGACCATGGACCAACCACTGGTAAAGTCCTCCTTACTTTAACATAAGAGACAGTGCACTCACCACTGGTAAAGTCTCCCCAACATTCAATACAATAGACAGTTGGCCAACCACCACTGGTATAGTCTCTCCTCACATTAAACACAAGAGACAGTGCACACCACTGGAAAAGTCTCTCCTCACATTTAACACAAGAGACAGTGGCACCACCCTGGTAAAGTCTCCCTCACATTTAACACAAGGACATGGCACCACCACTGGGTAAAGTACCTCTCCCTCACATTACACAAGAGACATTGCACCACCACTGTAAAGAAGTCTCTCCTCACATTTAACACAAGAGACAGTGGCACCACCAATGTAAATCTCTCCTCACAATTTAAACACAAGATTCATGGCACCACCAATGGTAAAGTCTCTCCTCACATTTAACCAAGAACAGTGCAACCACCACTGTAAAGTCTCTCCTTCACATTAACACAAGAGACAGTGGCACCACCACTGGTATAGTCTCTCCTCACATTTAACACAAGAGACAGTGCACCACCACTGTAAAGTCTCTCCTCACTATTTACCCAAGCGACAGTGGCAACCACCACTGGTAAATCCCTCTCACATTTAACACAAAACAGGCACCACCACTGGTAAAGTCTCTCCTCACATTAACACAAGAGACAGTGGCCCACCACAGTAAAGTCTCTCCTCACTTTAAAACACAAGAGACGTGGCAAAACCCACTGTAAAGTCTCCCTCACATTTAACAAACACAAGAGACAGTGGCACCACCACTGGTAAAAGTCTCTTCCTCACATTTAATCACCAGAGACATTGGCACACCACCATTGGTAAAATCTCCGCCTCCCATTTAACACAAGAGACAGTAGTGCACCACCACTGGTAAAGTCTCCCCTCACATTTAACACAAGAGACAGTGCACCACCACTGGAAAACTCCCTCACATTTAACACTAGAGACAGTGGCTCCACCACTGGTAAAGTCTCCCTCACATTTAACAAAAGAAACAGTGCACACCCACTGTACAGTCTCCCTCACATATAACACAAGAGACAGTGGCATCACCCTCAGGTAACGTCTCCCTCACATTTATCACAAGAGACAGTGGGCAACACCACTGGTAAAGTCGTCTCCCTCACAGTTAACACAAGAACAGTGGCACCAACCACTGGTAAGTCTCCCTCACATTTAACACAAAGACAGTGGCACCACCAATGGTAAGTCTCACACTCACATTACAGCACAAGAGACAAGTGGCACCACCACCTTGTAAAGGTCTCCCCTCACATTTATACAAGAGACAGTGGCACCACCACCTGTAAATTCTCACCTCACATTAATACAAGATACAGTGGCACCACACTGGTAAAGTCTCCCCTCACATTAATAAAGAGAAGACAGTGGCACAACCACTGGTCAAGTCTCCCCTCACATTTAATACAAGAGACAGTGCACCACCACTGTAAAAGTCCCCCTCACCGTTTAACACAAGAGACAGTGAACCACACCTGGTAAAGTCTCCTCCTCACATTTAACACAAGAGACAGTGGCACCACCACTGTAAAGTCTCCCCTCACATTAACACAAGAGACAGTGGCACTCACACCACTGGTAAAGTCTCCCCTCACATTTAAACACAGAGACAGTGGGCACACCACTTGAAAAGTCTCCCCTCACATTTAACACAAGAGACAGTGGCACCACCACTGGTAAAGTCACCCCTCACATTTAATACAAGAGACAGTGGCACCACCACTGGTAAATCTCCCTCACATTTAATACAAGAGACAGTGGCACCACCACTGGTAAAGTCTTCCCCTCAATTTAATACAAGAGACCGTGGGCACCACCATCTGGTAAAGTCTCCCACACATTTCCAAAAGAGACATGGCAACACCCCCACTGGTAAAGTCCCCCCCTCACATTTAATACAAGAGAACATGGCACCACCACTGGTAAAGTCCTCCCTCACATTTAATGCAAGAGACAGTGGCACATCCACTGGAAAGTCCTCCTCCCCACACATTTAATACAAGAGACAGTGGCACGACGACCACAGTTAAATCCCTCCCCTCCAAATTTAATACAAAGGAGACAGTGGCAGCACCCACTGGTAAAGCCCCCTCACCTTTAACCACAAGAGACAGTGGCAACACCACGGTAAAGTCTCCCCTCACATTTAACACAAAGACAGTGGCACCACCACTGGTAAAGTCTTCCCCTCACCATTTAAACACAAAGACAGTGGCACCACCACATGTAAAGTGTCCCCTCACATTAACACAAGAGACAGTGGCACCACCACTGGTAAAGTCTCCCCACACATTTAACACAAGAAGCAGTGGCACCTCCACTGGTAAAGTCCACCCCTCACTTTTAACCACAAGAACAGTGGCACCACCACTGTACAGTCTCCCCTCCACATTAATACAAGAGACAGTGGCACACCACTGGTACAGTCTACCCTCACATCTAATACAAGAACAGTGGCACCACCACGTTAAAGTCTCCCCTCACATTTAATACAAGAGACAGTGGGCACCACCAACAGTAAGTCTTTCCTCAAATTTACTACAAGAGACGTGGCACACCACTGGGGTAAAGTCTCCCCACACAATTTAACACAAGAGACATTGGGCACCAACCACTGAAAAAGTCTCCCCCTCACATTTAACACAAGAAACAGTGGCACTACCACTGGTAAAGTCCTCCCCTCACTTTAACACAAAGACAGGTGCACCACCACTGGTAAAGTCTCCCCCTCACATATAACACAAGAGACAGTGGCACCACCTCGTAAAGTCTCCCCTCAACATTTAACACAAGAGACAGTGCCACCACCACTGGTAATGTTCTCCCCTCACATTTAATACAAAACAGTGGCACCACCACTGGTAAAGTCTCCCCTCTCATTTAACAGAAGAGACAGTTGCAAACCACCACTGGTAAAGTCTCCCCACAACATTAACACAAAGAGATACAGTGGCCCACACTGGTAAGTCCTCCCCCTCACATTTTAACAAAGAGACAGGGCAACACCACTGTAAAGTCCACCCCTCACATTTAACACAAGAGACTGTGGCAACCACCACTGTAAAGTCTACCCTACACTATTTAAAAACACAAGAGAACAGTTGCACACACTGGTAAAGTCTCTCTCACATTTAACACAAGAGACAGTGGCACCACCACTGGTAAAGTCCCTCCCCCTCACATTTAACACAAGAACAGTGGGCACCCCACTGGTTAAGTCTCCCTCACATTTAACACAGAGACAGTTGGCACCACCACTGGTAAAGGCTCCCCTCACATTTAATACAAGAAGACAGGGCACCACCACTGTAAAGTCACCCCTCACATTTAATACAAGAGACAGTGGCTCCACCACTGGTAAAAGTCTCCCCTCCACATTTAACACAAGAGACATGCACACACTGGTAAAGTCTCCCACACATTTAACACAAGAACATGGCACCACAACTGTAAGTCCTCCCCTCACATTTAACCAAGAGACAGTGGGGCACCACCACTGGTAAAGTCTCCCTCACCTTTTAACACAAGAGACAGTGGCACACACCACTGGTAAGTCTCCCCTCACTATGTAACACAAGAGACAGTGGCACCACCAATGGTAAAGTCTCCCCTCACTTTAATACAAGAGACAGTGGCACCACACTGGTAAAGTCTCCCCCTCACATTTAACACCCCCAAACGCAAGAGACAGTGGCACCACCACTGGTAAAGTCCTCCACCACATTTACACAAGAGACAGTGGCACCACCACTGGTAAAAGTCCCCCCTCACATTTAAACACAAGAGACAGTGGCACCACCACTGAAAGTCTCCCCTCACATTTTAACACAAGAGAACAGTGGCAACACCACTGGTAAAGTCCTCCCTCACATTTTAACACAAGTGACAGTGGCACCACCACTGGTAAAATTCTCCCCTCACATATAACACAAGATACAGTGGAACCACCACTGTAAAGTCTCCCCTCACCATTTACTACCTAGAGACAGGGCTCCACCACTGGTAAAGTCCGCTCCTCACATTTAATACAAGAGACAAGTGGCACCACCACTGGTAAAGTCCTCCCATCACATTCATTACAAGAGACAGTGGCACCACCACTGTAAAGTCTCCCCTCAAAATTTAATACAAGAGACAGTGGCACAACCTACTGTAAAGTCTCCCTCACAGTTTAACAACAAGAAGAACAGTGCACCACCACTGGTAAAGTCTCCCCTCACATTTAACACAATAAACAGTGGCACCACCCTGGTAAAAGTCTCCCCTCAAATTTAACACAAGAGACAGTGGCACCTCCACTGTAATGTCTCTCTCCCCCTCACATTAAACACAAAGACAGTGACCACCTACTGGTAAAGTCGCCCCTCACATTTAACACAAGAACAGTGGCACCTCCACTGGTAAAGTCTACCCTCAACATTTAACACAAAGAAATGCCACCACCACTGGTAAAGTCTCCCCTCAACATTAAATAAAAGAGACCGTGGCAACACCACTGTAAAGTCTCCCCTCACATTTATACAAGAACCGTGGCACCACCAGTTTTTGGGGTAAGTCCCTCCCCTCACATTTAATGCAAGAGACAGATGGCACCACCACTGGTAAAGTCTCCCTACCTTTAACACAAAGAGACGTGACACGACCACTGGTAAATCTCCCCTCACATTTAATAGAAAGAGACAGTGGCACCACCATTGGTAAAGTCTCCCTCAACATTTTAACACAAGAACAGTGCAACCACCACTGGGTAAAGTCTCCCCACTCATTTAAACACAAGAGACAGTGGCTCCACACTGTAAAGTCTCCCCTACAAGTAACACAAGAGACATGGCACCACACTGGTAAAGTCTCCCTTACATTTAACACTAGAGACATTGGCACCACACCCACTGGTAAAGTCTCCCTCACATATCACACAGAAGGCAGTGGCACCACCACTGGTAAAGTCTCCCTCCACTCACATTTAACACAAGAGACAGTGGCACCACACCACTGGTAAAGTCTCCCTCACATTTAATACCAGAGACAGTGGCACCACCACTTTTTAAGTCTCCCACTCACATTTAACACAAGAAGACAGTGGCACACCACAGGTAAAGACTCCCCTCACATTTTAACCCAAGAGACATGGCACCACCACTGTAAAGCCTCCATCCCCCTCACATTAACACAAGAGACAGTGGCAACCACCACTGGTAAGTCTCCCTCAACAATTAACACAAGAGACAGTGGCACCACCACTGAAAGTCTCCCCTCACATTTTAACACAAGAGACAGTGCACCACCCACTGGTAATGTCTCCCCTCACATTTTAACACCAGGTCAGTGGCAACCACCACTGGTAAATCTCCCCACATTTAATACAAGAAGACAGTGGCACCACCACTGTAAAGTCTCTCCCTCACATTAAACACAAGAGACAGTGGCAACAACACTGGTTAAAGGTCCCCCCACTTTTAACACAAAGACAGTGGCCCACCACCACTGGTAAAGTCTCCCCTCAATCACAATTAACACAAAGACAGTGGCAACACCACTGGTAAAAGTCCTCTCCTCACATTTAACACAAGAGACCAGTGCACCACCACTGGTAAAGTCCTCCCCTCACATTTAACACAAGAAACAGTGGCACCTCCACTGTAAAGTCTCCCTCACATTTAACACAAGACATGGCACCACCAAATGGCAAAGATCTCCCCTCACGTTTAATACAAAGAGACAGTGGCACCACCACGTAAATCTCCACTCACTATTTAATACAAGAGACAGTGGCACCACCACTGGTAAAGTCTTCCCCCTCACATTTAACCAAGAGACATGGCACCACCAATGTAAAGTCTCCCCTCACATTTAACACAAGAGACAGTGGCAAACACCATGGTAAGTCTCTCCTCACATTAACACATGTGGACAGTGGCACCCAACATGGTTGTAAGTCCTTCCTCAATTTAACACAAGATACAGTGGCACCTCACTGTAGAGTCTCCCTCACTTAAACAAGAGACAGGGGCACAATGGTAAAGTCTCCCTCACATTTAATACAAGAGTCAGGGCACCACCATGGTAAAGTCTCCCCTCACATTAATACAAGAGTACAGTGGCACACACACTGGTAAAGTCTACCCCCTCTCACATTTAAACACAAGAGACAGTGGCACCACCACTGGTTTATAGTCTCCCCTCACATTTAACACAAGAGACAGTGGCACCACCACTGGTAAAGTTCTCCCCCGCACATTTAAACAAGAGACAGTGGCACACCACTGGTAAAGTCTCCCCTCACATTTAAACAAGGAGTCCGGGGCACACACTGGTAAAGTTCCACTCACATTTACCACAAGAGGACAGGGCACCACATGGTAAAGTTCCCTCACATTTAATACAAGAGACAGTGGCACCAACCATATGGTTAAAAGTCACCCCTCACATTTAACACAAGGGACAGTGGCACCCACTTGTAAAGTCACCCCTTCACTTTTAACTCACTGAGACGTGGCACCACACTGGTAAAGTCTCCACTCACATTTAAACAAGTGACAGTGGCATCCCACCACTGGTTAATGTTCCATCACATTTAACACAAGAGACAGTGGCACCACACTGTTTAACGTTCTCCCTCACATTTAATACAAGTGACAGTGGCACACCATGGGTAAAGTCTCCCTCACATTTAATACAAGAGGCAGTGTGCACCCCACTGGTAAAGTCTCCCCTCACATTTAATACAAGAGATAGTGGCACACACTAGGTAAAGTCTCCCCTACCTTTAATACAAGAGACAGAGGCACCACTGCTGGTAAAAGTCTCCTTCATTTAATACTAGAGACAGTGGCACACACTGTAACGTTCCCCTAACCATTTAACACAGAGACAGTTGGCACCACACTGTAAAGTCTCCCTCACATTTAAACACAAGAGACAGTAAAAAAAATGGCACCACATGGTAAAAGTCTCCCTACATTTTACACAAGACAGTGGCACACCACTGGTAAAGTCTCCCCTCACTTTAACACAAGGACAGTGGCACACCTCTGGTATAAAGTCTCCCTCAAATTTACATCAAGAGACAGTGGCACCACCCATGGTAAAGTCTCCTCAAATTTAATTCAAGAGACAGTGGCTCCACCACTGGTAAAGTCTTACCTAACATTTAACACCAGAGACAGTCGGCCCACCACCTTGTAAAGTCTCCACCTCACAATTTAAACAAGAGACAGTGGCCACCAACACTGGTAAAGTCTCCTCACATTGAACACAAGAGACATGGCACCACCATGGTAAAGTCTCCCTTCAATTTAACCAGGAGACAGTGGCACCACATGGTAAAGTCTCCCCTCCATTTAATTACAGGAGACAGATGGCAACCACCACTGGGAAGTCTCCCCTACATTTAATACAAGAGACAGTGGCACCACAATGGTAATGTCTCCCTCAATTTATTACAAGAGTAGTAGGCACCACTCTGGTAAAGTTTCCCCTCCATTTATACAAGAGACAGTGTCACCACATGGTAAAGTCTTCCCCTCACATTTTAAACAAGAGACAGGGGCACCACCACTGGTAAAGTCTCCCCTCACATTTAAACAAGAGGAACCACCCCCCAGTGGCCACCACCACTGGTAAAGTATCCCCTCACTTTTACACAAGAGACAGTGGCCACCATGGTAAAGGTCTCCCCTCAATTTAACACAAGAGACCAGTTGGCCCACACAATGGTAAGTCTCCCCTCACATTTAACACAAGAGACAGTGGCACCACCACTGGGTAAAGACTCCCCTCACATTTAACACCTCAAAGATGACAAGTGGCACCACACTGGTAAAGTCTCCCCTTCACATTTAACACAAGAAGACAGTGGCGCCACACTGGTAAAGTCTTCTCACATTTAACACAAGAGACAGTTGCACCACATGGTAAAGTCTACCTCACATTTACACAGAAACCGTGGCACCAAATGGTAAAGTCTCCCCTCACATTTAACACAAGAGGACAGAGGCACCACACTGTGTAAAGTCTCCCCCTTCACATTTTATTACAAGGGACAGTGGCACCACCACTGGTAAGTCTCCCTCACATTTTAATACAAGAGACGTGGCACCACCACATTAGTTAAAAGTCTCCCCTTCACATTTAAGTCAAGTGACTAGTGGCACACAATGGTAAAGTCTCCCCTCTAAATTTATTACAAGTTGACAGTGGCACCACCACTGGTAACGTCTTCCCCTCTCATTTACACAAGAGACAGTGGCACCACCAATGGTTAAAGTCTTCCATAACAATTAACACAGAAGAAGACATGGGCACCACCACCGGTAAAGTGTATCCCCTCACATTTAACACAAGAGACAGTGGCAACACCTCTGGTAATGTCTCCCACTCAAATTTAACACAAGAGACAAGGTGGCACCAAACTGGTAAAGTTTCCCCTCACCATGTAACATCAAAGAGACTGTGGCTCACATGGTTAAGTATCTCCTCAAAATTTAACAAAGAGACAGTGGCACCACCTCTGGTAAAGTCTCACTCTCAGGTAAACTCTAGAATCAGTGGCACCGCCAATGGTAAAGTCTCCTCACTTAAACAAGGCCAGTGGCCCACATGGTAAAGTTCCCCTACATTTACAAGAGACAGTGGCACACCACTGGTAAAGTCTCCCTCACATATAAACAAGTGACAGTGGCACCACCATGGTAAAGTCTCTCACATTTAAACAGAGACAGTGGCACCACCATTGTAAAGTCTCCCTACATTTAAACAAAGAGACAGGCACACAACTTGGTAAGTTCCTCACATTTAAAACCGAGACAATGTACACCATGGTAAGTCCCCTCACATTAAATACAAGAGACAGTGGCACACCACTGGTAAAGTCTCCCTCATATTAACAAAGAGACAGTGGACCACCATTGGTAAAGTTCCCTACATTTAACACAAGAGACAGTGGCACACCAAGGTAAAAGTTCCCCTCACATTTAACACAAGAGACAGTGGCACCACCATGTTAAAGTTCCCCTCACATTTAACACAAGAGACAGTGGCACACCACTGGTAAAGTTCTCACATTTAACACAAAGAGGACAGTGGCCCCCCTGGTAAAGTCTCCACTCACATTTAACACCAAGAGACAGTGGCACCACACTGTAAAGTCTCCCTCACATTTAATCAAGGAGACAGTGGCACC
>NW_026504063.1:0-18389 GCF_026875155.1 Cherax quadricarinatus
CTCTAGTTTCTTGACGTGTTTTATCAATGGGGGTTTCCCAAAACATGCGCATACTCCGTATGGCCTGACATACACGGTGTACATGTCTTGAATGACTCCTTACTAATAGGGAATGCTTTTCTCGGGTTTGCCAGGCCCCATGCTGCAGCAGTTATCTGTTTGATGTTGCTTCCGGAGACATGCTGTGTTATACTCCCCCCAAATCTTTCCCCTTTGATGAGGTTGCAGTTTTGGGCCCCTAGCCTTACTCTTCTGTGGTCTTCTGTGCCCTTCCCCAAAAACTTCATACTTGCTTTGGCAATTAAATTCGAAACCCTTTTCTGGACCAGGTGTCCAGTCTGTCCAGTCTCTTAAGTCCGCCTGGCCTCATAAATTTTTTTCTCCTCATTAACTTCACATCATCTGAAAACGGGGACACTTCTGAGTCAACCCTTCCGTCAGTCTTTTCAATATACCAAAAATAGATGGTCCTAGGACCGCCCCCGTGGGCCCCCCCGCTCGTCACGGGTGCCCACTGTGATACATCATTACGTACCATGACTCTTTTGCCTCCCTGTCGGGTTTCCTGACCATTGCAGTCCCCTTCCTGTTTATCGCCTGATGCTCTGCTTCTGCACTAATCCTTGGGAACTGTGCAAAGGCCTTTTTCAGTCCAAAAAAAACAATAAACCCCACCCCTCTCTCTCTTGTCTTCCCTTTTTTGTTTTTTTTATCATAAAACCCCAGAAGGTTTTGTGACACGGTTTTGCCTTCCGGAATCCGGCGTTGGCATTATACTCCTGTTCCTTCCAGGTGCTCCACCACTCTCCCCCCTGAAACTTCTCCTAATTTTGCATACTAACACTCAATGACACAGGCTATAGTTTATGCCTTTTTTCTTCCCCTTTTTTAAAAATGGGAACTACATTTGCCGTTCCCATACCCGGGTGTGTGTGTGTGTGTGTGTGTGTGTGTGCCGTGGCTTGTGCGTGCATGTGTGCGGGCAGTGCGTGGTGGTGTGCGCGGGGCATGTGTGTGCTGTGCATTTGTGCGCATGTGTGTGCGCACGCGGGTTTTGTGGTGTGTGCAGGGTTGTGCGGTGTGTTGCGTTTTGGGGGTTCGCGGCGGAATGTGCCGCGCGTGCTTGAAAAAAATAATTACGGGGGGCCCCCCCTTACGATAGTATTTCATTCAAGAAGTCGTTGGGGTGCCGTTACCGACCAAATTTTTTCCCCATAAGGAATACTAATTAATTAGTCAGTTTCAGACCCCAAATATAAACATAAAAAGCACGACAAAAATCACTTAAAATTGGTCGATTTGGGAGATGATCGTAAGGGGGGGGGTCCACTGTATTTGCAAACTGACAAGAAACTGTCTGGCAAAAAACTTACCCGGAGCAGAGCCACTGCTCTTTTCAAAACTATTCATTTTTAAGCCCATAATCTCAAGTGCAGAAGAGAAAAGAAAGGGTAAAAATTTTAAAGGGTATTAGAATAAAAAGCATGAGACAAGAGAAAAAAAAATTACGATATGAACAATGTGAGACTAAATACGTATTTCCCAAACCAAAATTAAAAAATGAATAAGTGGTTTGGGCTTTAAAAATTCTCTATTTTTTTCTCTAAGGCTACAATATAATATTTTTGGGTCTTTTTTTTGGGGGCTTCACTTAAAGGGAACTTTCTAGCTAAATACAATGTAAAAGCTATCTGTTTTACTTCACATAGCAAACTAATACATATATAATTAATATTATATAATATATAAAATATATATATAAATATAAATTATAATATAAAAATTTTTTAAATATAATAAATTATGTCGTGCCGAATGGGCAGAACTTGCCATCTTGGCTTAAATAGAAACGCTCATCTTCCCATTTAGGACAAGTAAAATTTTTGTGATGCAATAATTTCCCCAAAAATCATTCTAACCTAACGATAAAATTTTTTGTTGTTTTGTTTAGTACTAAATTATTGTAAACGATTTAAAATGTTTTTAGTTGGTTGGCTAAAATAAATTGTTATTTTTATAATAAGGTAGGTAAGTTTTTTAAGATTCTTTTGGTGCAAAAATTAAAAAAAAATACTTTAAACTTTAATAAAAAAAATAACTTTAAATGATAAGAGAAAATTTTAGAAAGGACTTAATTTTAAAGGAGTTTTTCTAATTGACCAGTTTTACATATTGGGGCACGACATATAATAATATAATAAAATTTTTAATATATATATATTATATATATATAATATAATATATAACTATTTATTATTAAACAAATACTTTATGTTGATTCCCTCAATACAAGAAATGGATAGAAATATTAAATAGTGACTCAGGGAAACACTACATTAAAATTATGTACAGTACAAGAAGGGCAACAACGGCCTTTGACATACCTGTGTTTTTTCAAGTTTTCTTCAAACCCACATGGCTCAGGCTAGGCCAGACTTGGAAAAAATTAAAAGGGAAAATCAGAAAAAACGGGGTCAAAAAGACTAAATATACTACATTAACCCTTTGACTTTTTCAGGCCCCTCCTGAAACTGTCTTTTCTATTTCGTCAATTTTTTAAAAAAAAAAAAATTTTTTTTTCTTATAAAATGAAAAGAAACTTTTCCCGATGGAATGACACCAGAATTTCAAAATTTTGGTCGAAAACCAAATTTATGCCCCCAATTTAGCGGTCTGGGGCGACATATGCAATGGGCAATTTTGCCGATTTTGACCCCATTTTCACCCAAAATTCCATTGTTTCCATTTGACCAAACTCATACTTTTTCTTAAACTCCATTTTTTTAAATCAGCTGAGTACAAAAAACCCCCCTTTACTAATTTGGACTACCAATAGGGTGGTCAGAAATTGGAAAATTTGGCCCAAATTTCACACAAACTAAAAAAAAAAATCCCAAAATTTCAAAATAGGGTCCAGAATAAACAGGAAAATTTTTGGCACTAAAATAAAAAATTGCCTTTCATTAGTCCCACTCTGGGCCCCCTCTTAAATTATTATTGCTTTCTATTTTGATTTTTTTTTCTACAAAAAATACAAATTTACTGTTATCGGGCTACTGCATTATTGTAAAAATGGTAAAAAAAATCATGCACTAGTGAAAGAATATTAGACCCCCCAGTTACGTGTTTTGCGTGGGTTGTTTTATTTATCCTAAACATTGGTAAAAATCGAACATTCCGCTTTTTTGAGCTCAGTTTCAAGGTCTTTTTTTCATCGCAAAGTAAGAAAACATCTCTATTTCTTAATATGTTTTCCATTTTATCACCTAAGCCCAGAAAACGGAAACAACGATAAATACATACAAAATACACCTCAAAGTCGGCTTTTTTATTCCAAAAAACCAGATTTTTTTTTTTTTCCATTACCAAAGTGCCAGGATTTTTTTTATTGGTCACACGACCACACAACCCTTCTCCACATTGGGCCCCCAGCTTTCTCCTGTTTGATTTGAAGCCGCTAAAATTATTGAAAAATATAACGTCAGAAACACTGGCTCTAAACGTATTTATACTCGAAAACGTCAAAGGTTAAGCAAAATGAAAATTTTTAAATAATATCAAAAAAATCACAAAGTTTGGGGAGCAGAGTTCAAAGAAAAAGGGGGGACTTTAGAGTAAACTCAATCGAAAACACTTTTAAATGCTTTTTAAAGAGCACTCAAGATACATACATAAAAACTTTTAGTACATTACCCCAAGATACTGATTACCTACATTTTATTTAGGGTTACTAAATAAAATTGCATTCATGATCAAATACATCAGGATCAAGATTACTACTTAGTAACAATTTTATGCATTTTGTCACAATTCATGATATTAAAATAATATCTGTACACAAAATTTATCCACAAGATCTTTATCAAACATTATTTTTGCTTAGGGTTAAAAAAAGTATTGCTATCAGGGGATACGGGTTAATTTTTATGGTAGGGACTAAAAACTAGTACGTACTGGTAACCAAATTTTTTGGGTACCACCCCCCAAATTTTTCCCATGCAAAACCTAGTGTAAAGACAAAGACAACTGCAAAACAACTTTTACGGGGACTTTTTTGTAACTTGATACAGCTCTACCAGAGTGAGAGAGTGTTGCAATTTTTGTCTTCAACTCATGAGCAACACCTTTTTTTGTCAACCCTTTCCGGGAAACACTTTCGCTACCTCTGGTTGCCAAAAACACTGAAGGTTTCATTAAAAACATGAGGCCCCACCACACTTGTGAAAATAACCCACGAAAATAAAATATATTTTTTGAGGAGTCTTGCTGAATAAATAAGAACAAAAAGGAATACTAAAAGGGTTTAGGGGCAAAGGGGAGGTCTATCGTACCCAAACTCACACATTTATATCAAAACCAAAAATAAAAATTTCCATCAATTAATGTTATAAATTGGGTTTCTTTATACATTTTTTTCCCATTTATCAAAATGAATATAAATACACAACATGCAAGCATATATATAACACACCCCTCTGGTTTTTTTTTCATTTTCCTTTCTAGTTTTTCTCTTGTTTATTTCCTCTTACTCCATGAGAAGGGGAACAGAATTCTTTCTCCGAAAACCCATGCTGTTAAAGGGGCGACTAAAATCCCGGGGAGAAAGGGGGCTAGAAACCCCTTCTCCTGTACAAATACTAAATTTAAAAAAAAAACTTCGTTTTTTTTTTGGGCCACCCCGCCTGGGGGATATGGCCCGGGTTTGTTGAAAAAAAAAAATGTAAAATGACTCCCCAGAAATTAATAAACCCTGACAGTGTGGTTAAATTTTTGGCCTTTTTTTAAAAATAAAAAGAAATTGAAGTTTTTTTATTAAGCCGCATTTGTTAAGCTACGATATACGCAGGTCCCGCATTACACTTTTTGCAAAAGCAGCGATTTTCAATTGTACTATTCTTATTTTATTCGTTTTCCTATCACCACTCACTATAAGCTAAGAAAAAAATTTTTTAAGGTAAGTAATTTTTTTGGTACTGTAGTAATCCCTTTTTTTTTTATTTTCTAGCCACTGCTACTTAATTAACAACAATTGTAAACATTTTTACAAGCTTTTAATGCTTTTTAAAATTTAAAAAAAAAAAAAGGGGGTTTCACTTAACACAATTTTTGCTTTACAGCATACCTGGAACCTAACCTGTTTTACAAGCGGGCCTTCCTATACTTGATATTACCCTTTCACTATCCAGACTCTCAAAATAATATGCCCTATTGTCCCTTAAAAAAAAAAAATAAATGATAGAAATCTTTTTCTGAGGAATGACAAAAAAATTAAAAATTGAGAAAAAAATTTAACAGAATTACACAGGCACAGAGTTACGGTCTCAGCACAATTTAACATTGGCAATTTTGTGAAATTTAAGCCTATTTTAAGCCAATTCCATTGATCCTTTCAACCAAATTTTTAACAAATTCACTATCTTCCTTCACAACTGACACAAAAAATCATCATTCAACGTTTCAACTACCATATAAATGACAAATTTAGCAATTTGGCTAATTTTACAAAAAATTAAAAAATACTGTCCCAATTTTAAAAAATATCCAAAAAACATTGTAACCACAGGGGGCAAAGTCGTCCCAGGGGCTGCATGTGCCCGCAAAGGTTTTTTCAGCGGCCCCCAAATCAATCTCAACTCACTTATTTGGGACAAAATGTTAAAAATTTTTTTTTGGTCCAAGCAATGCCAAAAATACGTGGAACATTAACATTTTACCACAAAGGCTAATCTGGGGCCCCCGCGCTAAAAAGTTTGTCCACCCCTGATGTAGCATTCTTGGCAAAAACAATTTTTCCTCCGTTTATTAGTCAGGGCCCCCCAGGATTCTACTATTACCTTGCATTCCATTTTAATTCTTAATCACACAAAAATAGAAGATTTCCTATTTTTTCAGATAATAAAACATAACCAGGAAGACGGGTCGGGTTTACAGCTAAGTTTGTTGATCTATTAAAAACCCCTAAAATAGACTGGGATGGTAGGGGGACCTTACCCTCCTAAGGAATTTTGGCAAAAACGAATTTTCTGCTAATCGAGCCAATTTCACACTATTTCGGTCCTGAAACTATTCAAAAACTATTTTACTAGTAGTCTTACATTTCTAAAAAATAAAACCAAAAAACTGCCAATAAAACCATAAAAAACCATCCAAGACAATACTTCAAGTTGCAGTTAAACTTTACACACTGTTTGCTTTTTCTCATGCATTTTGGGGGGCAGGATTTTTTTTTATACCATCAACAATAACATACTTTGATGTCCTTTTCAAATTGCTTTAGAAGGCGGAGGCAATTTTAAATTATTACGGGATTACAGAGCAGAAGTCAAAAACGAAAAACAAGTGAATGTCGTATGCAAAGTACATGGCATGATACATTTTGAGCCCCACCCTTTTACATGATTTATTCTCACAACAAAACAATGGTCCCGGGTTATTTAAAGGTTACTCCCGAGGTCAAGTTTCGTAGCCTTATCTCAGACCAACAAACCAGACTACAGCATATGTTTTTAATAACTGTAACTGCCAACTTTCATTTACCACTCTAGAATTTCTCTGAGAATTTTTTTCTTTAACATCAATACGTTTAAATAACTTAAAATTAAAAAAAATAATACACGAACCCATTGCTCTGCTAGTTCAAACACAGCCAAGAAAAGGTGTTTGACGTATGCAACAATTTAAAAACTATAAGAACTTCTACACAAGGCGGGGTGTTGAAAAAAAAAAAAAAAAAAAAAAAAAAAAAAAAAAAAAAAAAAAATTAAAATTGCCTTTTTTCCCCACTGTTTAAAAAAGTAGGAAAAGAGAAAATGCAACCGCTCACCCTTTTCCCCTCATCAATTCTATGATTCACCCACTTTCATAGCCCTCCAGGGCACCCCACCCCAAAATATCTGAATACTTTCCCCTCCTCCAACTCTCTCCCCCCAATGGATACCAATCTTTTCATCCCCTAATCTTTTTGTTATCCTCATACAGGAAAAAAAAAAAAGGGTTATGAGATAAAAAAAAAATTGGTATGAAATTTTGGATATCAGATGGGGAGAGAGTAGGGAGGAGGGAATGATTCAGATACAGTGGACCCCCGCATAACGATCACCCCCCAAGCGCCCAATTTATGTAAGTGTATTTTAAAAGTGCGTTTGTCGTGTATGTTTGGGGGTCTGAAATGGACTAACACTTCACAATATTCCTTTAGGGGGAACAAATTCGTCAGTACGGGCCCCGAACATACTTCGGAATAAAAAAATTCTTTAAACCCGGGGGGGCCCACTGTTTTTGGGGAGTGGACGTGCAGCGAGGGGGTCTATAAAGATGAGGTAATCAAATTGATGGGGGGAAAAGGGGTGAGGGGGCATTTTGGGAGTCTTGGAGAAAAAGAGCTTTGTCCTTAAAAGGCAAAGGGGGGAATGTATGAGAGTATTTTTTTACCAATGCCTTATGGGGGTGTGAAGCAGGGCATGAATTTTTGCAGCGGGGAGAAGGCGGGAGGCAGGGGAGATGCATGTCGGGGGGCAAGTGGGGTGAATATAATGCAGAAATTCATATTTTTGGAAGTTAGGGGGAGGGCGGGATTACCAAAACGTTGCCCAGGGGGGCGGGGGGAAGAGTTGTTGAGGTGGTCACATGTAGAAGAATGGAGCGAAACAAAATGACTTAAAGAGTGTACATCATATGAAGGAAAGGGGGGGTAGGGGCGGCCAGGGAAAGGCTGGAGGGGGGGGGTAAAGGAGGTTTTGTGTGCGAGGGCTTGGACTTCCACAGCATGCGTGAGCGTGTTTGATAAGTGAAGGAGACAAATGGGTTTTAATACTTTTCTGCTGTTGGGGTGTGACAAAAATAACATTTATGAGGGGTTCAGGGAAAAACCCGGGAGGCCGGACTTGATCCTGGAATGGAAGTCAGTGCCTGCACCGGGAAAGGGGGGGGTTTTTTGTTTCAGTTTAAAAACTGTATTTTAAAGCAAAACCCTTTTGGCAAGCAGTGAAAGGGGGAATATGGTGAAAGTTTTTTTTTTTTTTGGCCCACCCTGCCTTGGTGGAATCGCCCCTGTGTTAAAAAAAAATAAAAAATTAAAAAAATACCATTACCTTGCTTCTACACAAGGGAGGGTGTTGAAACATAAAAAGGATTAAAAATTTCTCTTATTCCCCAACGTTTAAAAAAGTACCCGTACATTTTTCTATATTACAAAAAAAAACCATGAACTTTATTTAAATTTTTAACCCCCAATATTAGACAATGCACTCGGTCAGGGAAAAAAAGGCAAAAAATTTTAAAAGGTTTACCTGAAGAACCACCACCTTATGTATGGGGGAGTCAGGGAGGGAAGGGACTCACCTCATATTATGTGGGCCCCAGGGGTCAAGTCCAGCTCCCCGGCCCTCCTCCAGTTTTTCCCTTGCCAAATTCACTCCCTTTTTGCCTCATGGGGCCCCATTGTACCAATCCTTAAAAAACGTAAGGGTCAAACCCCCACCACTTCTTTAAGGGCATCCCCCCCCTCCCACCACCCTCAGAAAAAAAAACACTTCCGACTCCCTGTGACCACTGAAACTAACTTACAGGTGGTCCCAAAGTCCTGCTTCACACCTCTTTAAACACCTCCCCTGTCTGCCCATCAATTCCGAGTATTTTGCATGTTATAATTGTGCTCCCCTGGGGCCTTCTCCCCCAGGGGATTAATTCAAATCCCCTTTGATTTTTTTTGTAGCTCATACCCCTTAGTTTGGAACTAGTCTTTTCTGCACACTTCTGTATTTTTTTTCAGTTTTTTAAGAAATTTTTCCCCTTTTTGGTTCCAAGCTATGCGTGACCCAAAAGGGCCAGACCTATGTTGTATAAAACACCTGGGGAGACTCTTTGTTGAGATTCGAAAGCCACTCTAGAGTTACCAGGGGAGCACTGCCACTAATTATTTGACTATTTGACCCTCGGCGATATGGGGGGCACTGTGTTACTCACTGACTGAGGCTGCAGCCCGTCCCAAGTCTATGCTTTGTTCTGGTCTTTGGGCCCCTTTTCCCCAACTTTATAATCTTGCATTTGCAGGGGTGAATTCAAGCAACCCTTTTTACCAACCCACATCTGTCTAGATCCATTTGCACTTTTCCTCCATCGGGGCTTCTCATTAGTTTTTTTATCAGCGAACAGAGATATATCCGACTCAATTCCATCTGATATGTCATTACAAGAACCAGAAAAAAACATGGTCCCAATACCAACCTTGTGGAACACTGTTTGTTAATTTTTTCCCCATTAGACATCTCTTCCCAGACAGCCTCTTTACTTTCTTTTCCTGAGGTACTCCTTGATCCACAGGGAAAATGCCCCTTTAGTTATTCCCTGCTTCTTAATTTTTGCCCTAGTTTCTTATAGGGGTGCAAAATTTAAATGCCCTGTTTATAAAAGCAATCCACCAAGTCCTTTTTTTCCCATTTCACTTCATTACTTTTAATAGAATTCCAAAAGGTTGATAAGGCAAAAATTTCTATCTCTGAACCCCATGCTGGGGGTTTTTTTTTTTTAAAAACTTCTTTCCAAGTGCTCTACCCTTTCCTTCTATACTCTCCATTACCTTGCATGGGAAAAACATATCAATAAAATCACCTTGGTTCAAAGCCCTCGCCTACCCCTTTCTTAAATTAATACTACGTTTGCTGTCTTTCCCGAAATCTGACAAATTTCCAGGGTTTACTGACTTTTTTATAGAAAATAGCTAGGGGTTTTTGGGTTTGTGCTTCTGCTCCCTAATACGAATCATGGGACATCCTATTAGGTCCCAGTGCCTTTGATTACCAGTACCACAAAGTTTTTTTTTTAATCTATCCCTGTTCTATGCATGGTGCCCGTACCCGCGATGTACTTTATCCTGACTACAAAACCCCACTCGTCCTCAAGGCAAGCACTGGCCTTCCAGGACTTAAAACCACTACCCAGTTTACCCAATTCTTTTATAAATGCTACCCCCTTTTTCACACCAAAGCACATCCCTTAAAAAACCCTGTCCCTATTCACTCCTTTCTGACTACTCATTCAAGCTTTCGGATACCAAACCCTTTAAACTCAAAAATTTTTTTCCTTCCCTCAAAAACGTTCCTCTTCTCCCCTACTTTCACACAAAATTTTTTCATTTTTTTTTTTTACGTGTTCCTCTCTGTCTTCAATAACAAACAACTAATGCTTGTTGTCAAATTTACCTGGGCTCAGACATATGCAGCCACTCACTACTTGGGGAAAGGTTAAGTGAGTTCTGTACCTCCTTTTTCTCTACTTCCAAACTTTTGGATTTTCTTATTTCTAGATATAGTGTTAAACACATTTCCCCCAATCTTTTAACACCATGATTTTACAAATAAAAAGGGTATTACTGGGTATTCTGAGACGAAAAATATGATGGTATCCACCCCCTTCGCCTAAACTTTTAAAGAATAAATTTCATGGAAGCTAATACAGTTTAACATTAAAGAAATGTTAAGTATTGAAGAGGATAATTTTTTGGCTGCAGTAAGGGGCTAATCTACAGCTCACATCACGCCATCCCCTCACCCCTTAGCAAGCAGATAACTAAAGCTCTCAAATTCACTGCAAATCATTTTTTATTGTAAAGGGGGACAAAAAGGTAAAGACTTCTATCCCCTTGGGATTTAAAAAGAACTCAACATGATAGCCAGGGAACTTAAAATATCCTTGTGAACTGCATGACTGCAAGGGAAATATGTATCAAACATTATTTCTACAAAAAAATAAGAATTTTTGTTCGGATTTTTTAACCCCGGAGGGGGTTTGCCCCCAGGATAACCCAAAAAGTCAGTGCGTATCGAGGAAGTCCCCAACTTATTTCCATTGGGCCTTATCTTGTCCCCCCGGATGCGACCCCACCACGACAACACCCGGTCCATTTGCTCTAGGTAACAGGACAAAATGTAAGGGAAAAGGGCGAAAGTTTCCCCCCCGGGGGAATCAAACCCGGGGGCCCTCCGTGTGAACGGGAGCTTTAGGGCCCCCAGCCACCGGGGGCAGAAAAATTCATAATGATAAATTAGTACAAAATAACCACACAGTGAGAGAAACCTTTAGGAGGAAGCAAAAACGCTCCCCCGTTTCCCGCACAAATATTCTGAATTCATTTTATGGGAAGCTTTTCCAAAATAAAACACTGAATTTATCATAGTCATTTTTCAAAATTTATGTTATTAATGATAGAAAGGCTAAAACACTGATCTACTTTCCCGAACCTTTTCTTTTTTAAGGATTTAGCAATTACTTTCAGGCTCACTCCCGCTGTGAAGACCCAAATTTTGGGAAGACAGTATTGAATGAAGACAGTGAGACTTTCTTCAAAATTTTAAAGGCCCCCCGCTTTGGGGGGAGATGGGTGTAATTCCAACAAAATAAGTCAAATTTAGCCCTTCCCGGGGCGAGAGCCCTCTCCAAAAATTGTTTTCAGGGGTTAAAATTTTTTGGGAAAAAAAAAAAAAAAAAAAAATTTTTTTTTCTTAGAAAAGATAGAGAATCTTTTCCCCCAATCATAAGAACCAAAAATATTTAAAATTTTGGGAAAAATTATGGAATTATGCTCTCGTGAAGTTAGCATCAAAGATGTTTACGTTTTGGCAATGCCCCACTTTTGAGCCCCTTTTTTCGGGCCCAAATTTCCGTGTACATCGACAAAAATCATAACTATTCGTAGAAAAACCATTTTTTTTTATCGAATGAGCACAAGAAACACCCATTTACCGATTTTTCAACTATCCAATACAGTGTCAAAATTAGCAATTTTGCCAATTTCACACAAATTTCAAAAGATGCCAATTCCAAATAGGGTTCAGAATAAACAAAACAGACATTCCTGGCACAAA
Source organism: Cherax quadricarinatus (assembly GCF_026875155.1). NCBI lineage: Eukaryota > Metazoa > Arthropoda > Malacostraca > Decapoda > Parastacidae > Cherax > Cherax quadricarinatus. The sequence goes on from NW_026504063.1 coordinate 11,862, forward strand.
AAAAACATTTCCTCTGTTCATTTAGTCCGTCCCCCGTCCTCTTCATTTCTTTTGCTTTTTCCCCTTTAATTTTTTATTTTCACAAAAAAAAATATTTTTTCTGTTATGCAACTACGCATAGTGAAAAATGGGATAAAAAATTCAGCGAACTTGTGAAAGAATATTAACTCACCCGTTGATGTGACTGGTGTTGGCAGGCTTTTTACTTTTGAACTTTGGCAAAAACGAACATTTCTGCTACTTGAGCTCAATTTAAGGTACTTTTTTTGTGAAACCAATCAAAACATCTTAAATTTTTGTAAAATGTCTTCCAAACCCATAAAATGAACCAAAAACTAAAAACAAACCCCAAAAAACCAAATGAAAAACAGTGCAAGTCCTGTTTTTTAAACCCAAAAAAATGGTCAAAGTTTTTTTTTTTTCATTCGCACTGTTGCGCAATTTTTTATACTGTGCACACGACCACATAACCCATTCTTTCATATTTAGGCCAAAACCAAATTTTTTCGCTGATTTGAGGGCGAGAATTTTTGCGACTATACGTCAAAACCCGGTGCGTAAGCCATACTATTTTGTCGAAAACCTGAAAAGGGTTAAACAAATACAGCAGGGGGCCCCCCTTTAAAGGCATTTTGCTTTAAAAGGCGTTTCCCCTAATACGGACATTTCAAATTATGCCAAAACTCGCTATAAACGGCCCCCCCACCGTCTTTCTAATGTGGTCACAGCGCCCACCCGGTTTTTTTTACTTTTCCCCGACACATCTCCTTTTTAAAATTTTTTTTTGGAAAAATTTTTAAAATTTCAAGTGTTTTTAAAATTATTGATATTTTATAGATTTAAATTGATAATTAAACTTGGTACACCTGTACCTAAAAAAACTTACACACGTGCTGGCAGTAGGTACACATTAAAATCACTAAAAGTCTCTCTACTCTTTATGCAATAATAAAATAATAAAAATAATAATAATTAAAAAAAATAAAGAATATAAAATCTCTTTGGGGGCATTTTAAAGCGCAATTACATTAATATAGACAATTTTCCCCTTTAAACATCTATATATTTTTTTTCAAAATTATATAAAAAACAAATTAGTAACACACAAACATGATACACACCCACATAAAAATTTTTTACAAAATATAGAGAGGGTTTTCCAAACGGTTTGTAGAAGTGCGAAAATTACGTTTTCTCTAGCCCCCACCTGTTAAATAGGGATAACGAGAAAAATATCCTTTCTAGCCTCCTTTTTAGCTAAATTCTGTACTAACTTGTACACAGTGTAAGGTATTTGTTTCGTGATTTAATAATAAAAATAAAATAAAAATATTATAAGGTAAAGTTTTACAAACTCTACAAAAGTACATATGAACTAAACGGGGCACGTATAAACCTCTATTTTGCCCGACCGAGTGAACGCCACAACCTTTTTTATTTGTTTGTTTACGCTGTCAGCTCGGGGTATCATTTAAAATTTTTATATTACGTTAAAAAAACACATTTCATAATCCCCGTGTATTTTTTTCAAAATTATAATAAACAAGATACATAACAAAAAACAAACAAAATTGGTTTGAAACCCAGGATAACCCAAAAAAATCGGTGACTTACTTCCCTTTCCTTCACTCAGAGCATCATTTTTTCTCAATGATTTTTACATGAGAATGGGAGCTTCTTTTTATTATTCTACCTATCAATGTAAGACAACCGTACACAAAATTAAAATTGTACACAAACCTACGTGACCGTTTTACAAAACTTACCTTCGCCTGTTTGTTTAAAAAAACTCTCTCATCAACCCTTCTTTTTCCCCTGGAGGTACCTGGGGTACTACCATACTTTTATTTTTTTTAAATAAAAACTACTCATCCACCCTAATTTAAGGTAAGTATAGTGAACTTAATACATTTTACGCTCTGGGGCTTAAAACATAGAATAGTAAAAATTTTGGGTGGGTTGGCCTGGTATGGTAGCCTGGCGACTACCACACTTGATTTTTTACAAAAACACACTTCCACCCTAGTTTTAAAACATAAATATTTTTTAAGGTAAGTAAAATGCACTATGGTTTTTTTGACTTTTTATTGTTTTTTGTGCCGGCTATGCTAAAATAATATATTTATGAAAAATTGTAATAAAGTTTTTTAGAATTCCGACAATAGTAAAATAAAGGACACAAGTGCAACTAATTGACTTTATTTGGGCAACTTTTTGCTCTCCAGGGCTTTACAAGCCATTTAAAAAAAATACATGGGCACAGAGGGGATATAAAGGTCGAGTGAGGTGAATACTAGGAGGTACCTTTCGATGTTCACCATATTTTTTACTTTTTTCACACCCCTACTACTACTACTACTACTACAACCCCACTATGAACTCGAAATGGTACCCCACATATTTACCCACTCGACCTTTATATACCCTCTGTTCCATGTATTGTTTGTAAGGCTTAAAAGCTCCGGAGACGAAAAGTTGCCACAAAAATTCACATTAGTTGCACTATGTAAACTTGTTATCTAGTGTTTTTACATTTGTAAGTGGAAAAAAAGGGGGTTTTTCCCCTTTACGGGGGTACCTGGAACCAAAACCCCCCAAATAAGTGGGGCCCTCCTTTATTCAATAACAAGTAAACACTATAACCCGCATTACTTGAGCAAATTTTGAACCTTTACCTAAATAATGAACACTACAAACAAAAAATAAGACACCTGTTTGCAGCCAACCCTACATCACCCCCCTTTGTTTTCTCCTAATGTTCGTAAAAATTACAGGGAAATTTTTTTAAAAAAAATTTGTTGGGTGCGAACTGCCTGCATATAAAAAATTCAATGACAAAAAAATCATTAAAAGTGAAAAAAAACTTACAGTAAAAATGTTTTTCCCTCTCTCTTTGGAAAAATGGGGAGGGAAATGTACAGTATATCTTAAAATTTTTTCCCCTGATTACTGTTAGTCATATAGTACGTATCTTTCTGCATGTGCTCAAAATTCATAATGAACAAATGAAGATTCTCTATCCTGTGTCTAGGTTGCGTAACCCCTCCCAGATTTGTGGTTCGTGAATTTGTACACCTTATGTGATGTAGTTGGCAAAGGGATGGACTGACATTCATACAATCTCCAGGTGTTAGCTTAAGCCTGGTACTCCACCGGCTCCTCTCAATACAGTACAGTAGAACCTCACATTTTGCATAGATTACATTCCAGAAAACTGATTCTATATGAGAAATTTCAATATAAGGACTGAAGGACTACAGGAAAAATAGGGTTATAGTCAGACACCTCAAAAAACAACCAAGTAAATTTTTTTTAATTTTGTAAAGCCATCAAAAATAAAGTTCTTATACCTTACACTGTAATTGTTGTTGCTTGCTGATCTAGAAATGAGTGGAGAGGGTGCAGTGGCCCTACTGGGATTAGGTGGGCTGACTATTGGTTCATCTGCTGATGTAGATGGCTGTGTTTCTTGTCTTTATGGAAAAGTGTGGTTCTTGTGTTGATGTAGATGCACAGCTATCAAAGTTGAGGGTTTTGTACTGAGGTGCTCAAGTATTTTGCAGTCTCTCTCTTCTGTCTAAATCACACGTGTTTTAAAATTCCAGGCATTTTAACACCTCAGTTTTTTAAAACAGGCAAGTTTTCATGCTTATTCTTCTTCTTCTTGGGCAACACCTTTATCATTATTATTCCTCTTGGGCGTCATGATAAAAAGATCCAACTTAAACCAAAATGCTTATTTTTCTCCAAACTTACAGCATGAATATGCAGTCACTTTCCAGTATGACATGAACTTGTGTAAAATTTTCACTAGTCACTTACTGAAAGCACGATCTATGTATGCACAAAATGTGAGATTCAACTGTTATATATACAGTGGACCCCCGGTTAACGATTTTAATCCGTGCAAGAGGGCTCATCGTTTGCGAAATAATCGTTATGCGAATGAATTTTCCCCATAAGAAATAATGGAAATAAAATTAATCCGTGCAAGACGCCCAAAAGTATGAAAAATTTTTTTTTTTACCACATGAAATGTTAATTTTAATACACACAAACGAAAAAGGCATGCAAAATTACATGACACTTACTTTTATTGAAGATCTGGTGATGATTGTGGGATGGGAGGAGGGAGAGCATTATCTTCTTTCTGTTTAGAAGGGGAATCCCCCTTCCATTAGGACTTGAGGTAGCAAGTCCTTTTCTTTGGGGGTTTCTTTCCCTTCTTCTTTTAATGCCACTAGGACCGCTTGAGAGTCCTGGACCTCTGTCGCACAACAAAACTGTCCATAGAGCTCTGTACCTCCCGTTCCTTCAAGACTTTCCTAAAATGGGCCATAACAAATTGTCATTGAAATAGTCACCCAGCACGGCTTGCAACAGCTGTGTCAGGGGGATTTTTCATCTATAAAGGTTTGCAGTTTTAACCCCACTTGCAAAACATTTCCTTAATCTTTGAAGTAGGCACAATGGGTTCCACAACTGGGCATAGGCTTCTCAGGGTTAGCCCCCAAACCCTTCAAAATCTTTTTTAATTTCCATACTAATTCTCACCCTTTTTACCACAGGGTTGGGACTAGAAGCTTTCTTGGGCCCATGGTCACTTATTTTCCAGAAACAGCACCGAAAATACTGTAATAATACGAAATATTCCGAGTGTAAAGCTTGGATGTTACCGCGGGGCTGGCTGGTAAACAATGGGACGGAGCGGCACATGTGAGGCGGCTGAGGGCACATTGGACCGTCCCGGACGAAAATCGGTATGGGGGTTTTTTAACGGTAGGCGCGCAAAAATTTTGCGATAAAAGAATCGTAGGGGAAAAAAACGCTATGCGATGCCATCGTAATGGGGGGGTCCACTGTATAATTAGGATTGGCCGGGACAATTCTGTGTTTGTTTCATGCCAAATTTTCTGTTGGGGAAACCAAGTTAGGTATATGGTAGGGTTCTGCTAAAGGACAGGTAGGAGACGAGAGTTTGCTTTCCTGGGGCGGGGATGTAGATTTTGTTAGCCGTCTGATGACACATGAGAGGTAATGGGACAACCTTTTAATCGTCTCAGTCGGGAGGCAATGATTTTGGAACGTAGGAGTAAAGACCTTTACGGGTATAGGTCAGCAAAGAAATTTAGGAGTAAGGGGGGGAACCCTTCAAATGTGGTATTTTCCCAAAGGAGAGGATTTGGGAAATAAAGGGTTTGTCCAGGGAAATTGGGTGTCAATTGCTGGCGGGACAAATACTGAAGGAAAGCGGTAACATTCATTGAAAACTGGGCCCTTTTTCTATGGCAGAAATGACATGTATCCCAGGGAGGGGGTTTCACTTACAAGGTCGGGGTGGTACACGGGCAACGCATGGGGGGAGCAGTTGGGACTTTAAACTAGAAAGTTAGTGGATGGGTTTTGGCGGGAAAACATGAAGTCCCAGTGTATAATATTACAGTTCTAGGGGAACTAGTAATAAGCAGAACGAGGTAATTAAAAAAGCCGGGGATTTGGGTGATAGGACAGTAAAGGTTTAGTAGAAAAACAAAAATAGCGGGAAAAGGTAAAGAAAAGGAGAGTCTTTCAATGTTTATTATGCAAATTTGCCGTAGTGAAGAATAAGATGGCAGTTGAATTGTTGCATCCAGGGAACATTGATGTATTTGCCTTAACTGAGACATGTTTTTAAATTTAAAAAGCCGGGGCATGCCCCGGGAATTCATATTCAGGGTTTTAAATTGTTCCAATAGATAGAATATCGGGAAGGGGGAGGTGCCCTTGTATTCCGAGATCGCTTGAACTGTTGCATAAAAACGGGTATTAAATCTGAAGTAACACATACGAGTCTTTTGGGAAAAATTTTCAGAGGGGCATGAAAAAAACTGATTTTTGGAGTGAATACCGTCCCCCAAAAATTAATAGGGACCAAGGGGGACACATAGGAAATTGTAGGGCCACAAAGCACGATAATGTATAAATTTTAGGGGACTTAAAATTTATCAATTGATTGGGAAATTTTTTTGACTAAATTTTTGAACATAACGACTTCTTAAAGTAGTTAGGATTTGTTTTTTTTGAAGCAGTTTTTTGACAGAACCACAAGGGGGAAAAAACCTGCTGACTTAGTTAAGGCAAACAAGAATCCCTTGTTTTTTAAAAAATTTGAAATTTTGAGGAACTGGGCAGCGACCACAAATCAATTACATTTAGCATTGAATGGAAGTACGAAAGTAGCGATAACTCAGTAAAAAACCCCCGAAATTTCGCTTAGCGATTACTGGGCTTGAGAACACTTTTCTCGTTTACTGGGTAACGAAGTGGCTATCAATATGACAGTTTTCGAACGCTTAAAGCTCTAAAAACTTTTTTCCCATAAAAAAAATTAGATCAAAAAAAATGACCCAAAATGGATAATAATAGGGTCAAATATCTACTGGCATAAGAAAGGATTTTTAGGGGTATCAAAAGGTGAGGGTCATCTTATAATCATAATTTACTTAAAGGGACATTAAAAAAGGGGGTAAGAAAAGCAAAGGACTATGA
>NW_026504066.1:0-13920 GCF_026875155.1 Cherax quadricarinatus
AGTTGTGAGGGCCCTTTGAGAACCATTTAGGAAGCGTAAAGGGAAAAATTTGAGAACCATCTGTTATCTCTTAGCTATTGCGCTATTCCTTTTTCCTTCGTTTTCTTTTTCATCGTCTTTTATTCACACACACACCACACAACACACCCAAAACCCACACACACCACACCCAAAACACACACACACACACACCACACACATGCACACACCACAAAAACCCACCAATACCAAGCACACACAACACAGCCACAACACACCACACACACACACACACCACACACACACACAACACCACACCATGCACACAACACACAAACCACCAAACCAGACCCACACAACACAACACACACAAAACCCACACACACACAAAACACACACACACCCCACAACACACACCACCACACAGGGAAATGGGAATGACGACACGGAGGCAAAAGGGTCGGGGAGACTGATAAGACATACAAATATGTGGGAAAGACAAGGTGGACAGAGTAGGATTTTCCCAGGGGGGACACGGGACAAGGGTTCAAAACTGGAAGCGAAGACTCAACGAGAAAAAAAGGAACTTTAGGAAGTATTTCTTCAGTCATAGAGTTGCCAGCAAGTGAATAGCCTAGCAAGTGAAGTAGTGGAGGCAGGAACCTACATATTTTTAAAAAAGGTATGAAAAAAGCTCAGGAAGCAGAGAGAGAGAGGGGACCAGTAGCGATCAGTGAAGGGGCGGAGCCAGGCGAGTAACCCCCCCCCAACCACAATTAGGTGAGTACAAAACAAAAAACCCACACACAGCACAAAAACCCCACACACACCCCCCCAAACACACACACACACCACAAAACACACCCACCACACCCCAACACACACACACACACCCAAGCACACACACACACCACAAACCAAGACACACACCCCCCAACAAAAAGAAAAAATTCTTGATTACGAATTTTAAAATTTTCTCAAGAAATAGAATGAAATTTTACAATTTAAATGACACTTTTAGAAAGATGTAAATTGTGAAAGTGTTTAAACCCCTGTCCAGCCCTACATTTTTAAACTCAAAAAACAATGTCCAGACTTTCCACATCTTTTCATCACTAAACAATGTCCAGATTTCCTACATTCTTACATACAAACAATTCCAATTTCCTACATTCTTACTCACTAACAATGTCTCAGATTCCTACTTCTTACATCACAACACCAAATGACTACCTCACCGGGAACTCCCGAAACAACTTTTTCCTAGCTCCGCTAACCCATACGAAGTCCCCTTTATTATCAACGACTAAAAAACGGGCGGAAATTTTAAATACCTTACCACCCCTTTTATACAAAAAAGTGTCACAAAAAGGGATCACCAACATTAACACCTTTAACAAATCCCTTGAATCCTCCACCTTCCCACATACTCAAATAGCGGGGGCACCCCGACCACAAAGGAGGAACCAAACGAGTTTAATAACTTAGGCCAAAATCCAAACTTACCCCTCTCTCAAAAATCTTCGAAAAATTAATTCATAAAAAGAATCTACTTACCTTATCTCCCAAAAAATATCAACCCCCGCCAATTGGTTCAGGGCCCAATAAAAAAACAATGATGCTTATACACTGCTAGAACATATAACACTGAAAAAAGAAAAAAGAAGTCCCCCTGGGGGTCCATTGCTTACGTAAAAACTTTTGATACAGTTGACCATGCTTGCTCCCGTAAAAATTTTCACCTTGGTATAAGAGGGCCTCCCTCAATACCTCAAGCTTTCCTCAGCAACAGAAGCCAATATGCGTCGCAAATGGGCAAATCTTTGCACAAAACCCAAATTTCAGTTGTGTCCCCCAGGGGAAATGTCCTTGGCCCTTTTTTTCTCCTAAACATAATACCTTTCCCAAATGCTTCGCAATTACTCAAAACCCCCCACTATTTCGAGACACTACATCGTCTTCTCTCACCCCCAGCCCAGCCCTGCCAAAACGAAAAAAACCCAATTACAGAAAATATCTACCTGGATGAGGAAACAAACTTACACTAACATGACAAACCTATTCATTCTTTGGTAACAGAGCACAGATGTCCCTCTTAACATAATGAAAAAATGGGGTCACCCATCACAAAAATAACAGAGGGAAAATTCTTAGGAAAACCACCTTTAAATAATCAAATTTCATACACATAACACAAATTTCTAAGAAAAATTTCCCAAGACTTAGGGAAACTATCGAAGATACGGTACTATTTCCACAGTCAGGCCTCCTGGGCCCCATACCTCTCTTATTTACCCCTATCCATAGGAATTTGTGATGGGTTTTAAAACAAATTTAAACCCTCTCAAACCCCTAATTACCCAACAAAAGGCTGCAGTTAGAATGTTAACAAATTCTCACTATAGGGAGCACACTCCACCCAAAATTCAATCACAAACCTACCCCCCAAACAAAACATCCAAAATTATTACTGCACCTATTACATACATAGAAACTTAAAACTATATTAACCCCCCCTCAAAAAATCTCCTTGCCACCCCCAACAGAAACATGCCATAAAACAAGGCAAGATCACTCTTTGATGTTCCTTGTCCATCTCCATAGCAAAAAATCAATGACTAAAGGCCCCAAAATCGGAATTCTTACCGTAAATATAAAGAAAACACAACCGTTTATAAAATTCAAGTTTTCTCAAAGATTACTTACAATGTCTGAGACTACAAACAGTCTTACATCACTAACAATTCTCAATTTCCCCATTTCTTTACTCACTAACAATGTCCTCACTTCCCACATCTTACACACTAACAATGTCTCACTCCCATATTCTTACGCGCAAACACTGTCTCACTTCCCACATTCTTACGTCGCTAACAACCCATTTCCACATTCTTACTTCAGTAACAATGTATCACTTTCCCCACATCTTACATCACTAACAATTGTCTCACTTCCCCCACATTCTGACAACATCACTAACAATGTCTCACCTCCCACATCGTACATCACTAACAATATCTTACGACTTCCACATCATGTCGTCACTAACAATGTCTCAGTCTTTCCCACAATTCTACATGTCTAACATGTCTAAACTTCCCACATTCTACAATCACTAACAATGTCTCTGACTTCCCACATTCTTACATCACTGACAATGTCTCCCTTCCCATATTCTTACATCACTAATAATGTCTCACTTCCCACATTCTTACATCACTGACAATGTCTCCCTTCCTATATTCTTACATCACTAACAATGTCCTCACTTCGCACATTCTTTACATCTTTTACTATGTTCTCACTTCGCACATGTCTACATCATTAACAATGTCTCAGCCTTCCCACATCCTGTCGTCACTAACAATGTCTCAGACTTTCCACATTCTTACATCACTAACAATGTCTCACTTCCCATATTCTTACATTACTAACACTGTCTCGCTTCCCACATTCTTACTTCACTAACAAATGGCATCACTTCCACATCCTTACAACATTAACAATGCTCACTTCCCACATTCTTACATATTAACAATGTCCACTTCCCTCATTCTTACATCACTAACAGTATCTCACTTCGCACATTCTTACATCATTAACAATGTCTCACTTCGCACATTCTTACATCCTTAACAATATCTCACTTCCCACATTCTTACATCATTAACAATGTCTCCCTTCCCATATTCTTACATCACTAACAATGTCTCACTTCGCACATTCTTACATCATTAACAATGTCTCACTTTGCACATTCTTACATCATTAACAATGTCTCACTTCCCACATTCTTACATCACTAACAATGTCTCAGACTTCCCACATTCTTACATCACTAACAATGTCTCTCTTCCCACATTCTTACATCACTAACAATGTCTCAGGCTTCCCACATTCTTACATGTGGAGAAATTTTCTCCAGGAGGGGGGTATCAGCCCCCTTCAGCCCTTTCAGCCCCTTCAGCCCTCTCAGCCCCTTCAGCCCCTTTCAGCCCTGAGTGGCCAAGCCCTCAGAAGGGGTGAGCGTCTTGTTTACTGCTAGAGTGAGTAATTGATCACAGATGCTATGCCACGTAGTCAAGTGACCTCTGCTCCTTGCAGCGGTGTTGCAAAGTGTATTTTTATAAAGACAAGTACAAATCTCTTACTTAGGCAGACAATTAAGGAAAACCTGCTCCCACTTTATATTACCATAGTAAAAATAATTGTTGTATATGCTTAAGAAAAGCAAGGAAACAAACATTCTTCTTTGCTTCATCGAGGAGGTGACAAGATTCAAGGTATAGGTCAGCGTTTTTTTTTTTTGTGCTGAGGCAGTGACGCTTGGGGCGTGTGGCTGACGCCAGATAACTTAGACTCTATCTACGAGTGACAATGAACGCCATGATAACCAACAAGAAACACTGATCTGTCGTTAAGTGTGGAAAAGTGTCTCACAAAACACGATAAACATAAGAGAAGTGTGATCAGCTTCCTCTTGTGATACATGTTGAACAATAAAGACAAAATCTTGTGGACATAGTGTACAGTGTGCGTTCCTAGACAATGGAAGACGTGGACATCGCAAGTACACATCAGCTTCTATCAAGTTCAATCCGATAACCTGTCGAATGTTATTTGAGAAACACCATAGCTCACGTTACAAAGAGCAAGGTATGTTACGAATTTCTTGTAGATCGGGGGATTGCGCAATTCTTGAGTCACAAGGAGTTTGTAATCAACCTATAATCGGCAGTAAGGTGTGGACTTTTGAGTCCAAACAAGTAGGTATTTCGTCAGCCATCATCGAATGAAATATGCTGACATAACACCCCCTAGGGGCAATTTATACTTACAAATTGTATCTCTTGACAGCCCAATGTTGTGATGGTTTCGACAGCTTCTAGACCTCGTCTGCAGGGGCGGCTGTGTAGACGATTTGCTGTCATTTATCAGCTAAGTGTTTCCTATATTTATATATACACATAGCTGGTAAGGCCAAAAATCTTCAACATTACATGTCTAACACTGTCTCACTTCCCACATTCTTACATGTCTAACACTGTCTCACTTCCCTCATTCCTACATCACTAACAATGTCTCAATGAGTTTTTGTGTGTGTGTACAGAGTTTTAACAAAGTATGTTAATAAAGCTGTGACATCTGGTCTACGTGATGGCTTACTTTGTATAGATTGTGTTTTGACCAAAGTTCAGTGGCATCACACGTCTTTAAGACCACATGTGACATCACACATCTTTAAGATCAAAGGTGACATCACACAACATTGTCTAAGACAGTTTTTTTTTTGGGGTAAATCTTTACCGCCTTTCTTGCATATTATTACATTCTTTAACATTTTTTTACCCTCTTCTTCTTCTATAAAGATTATGATCAAAATCAATGACTATTCCAGTACTTTATTATAACTGCCTCACAAACTTCAATCTTAATACATTCTAAATTTCCCAGTTTTAACCTTCTTGTGGCTTCTTTACTTTTATAGTGACTAACTCTGTTGACAGCAGAGTTAGTTAGGCTGACAGAGTCAGCCAGAGACGGCTGAGTACGGCTGACGAGCAGAGTCAGCACAGGCGACAGCAGATTCAGCCAGGCTGACAGCAGAGACAGCCAGGCTGACAGCAGAGACAGCCAGGCTGACAGCAGAGACAGCCAGGCTGACAGCAGAGACAGCCAGGCTGACAGCAGAGACAGCCAGGCTGACAGCTGTACCACGGAACTGTGCTCTTCTTCATTGTGAATTATAATGTAGTTCTTATAAGTTTTCTTCTGATGTTTACTTTTAACTTTCATCTACACATACACATCACTACAAAAACACATACACACATATGCACACACACACACACACACATATATATTATATATATATATACTATAAATATAATATATAAATAAATATATATATTTATACTATATATATATATATATATATATATATATATATATATATATATATATATATATATCTATATATATGTTCGTGCCGAATATGTAAAACTGTCAATTAGCAAGAACTCATTTAAAATTAAGTCCTTTCTAAAATTTTCTCTTATACGTTTTAAAGATAATTTTTTTCCATTAATGTTAATGAAAAAAAAATTAAATTTGCAGTTCGCAAAAACAAGGACTATCATTATGTGAAAAATTTGCACGCGCTACTAAATACCTTGTTAAACAAGGAACACTTTATTTTAGCTAACCCAACTAAATATATTTAGATTTTTTAAATAATTTAATACTAAACAAAGTACAACAGTGAAATATAATTTTTTTCGTTAGGTTCAGGAATGATTTGGCGAAATTATTGTATACACCAAATTTTCTCTTGTTCTAATAAGGCAAATGAGCGTTGCTATTTAAGGAGCCAAGATCGCTAAAGTTCTGCCTATTCGGCACGACATATATATATATCTATATATATATATTATATATAATATATAAATATATAATATATATATATATAATCTATAATATATATATATATAAATATATAATATATTAAAATATATATATATATATATATATATAATTACTCGTCACTCTTCCACAATCCACAACCATTGTTTTAAAATAATAAATACTATATAAATATGGTAAGCAAATAAAGAAATCTTGTATCATATAATTTTAAATTAATTTGATGAAATATTTTGGAAAAGAAGTTTAATATGTAAGAAGTGACTAACTTGAGAGACTTGGATTAAAACAAAGAAGATATTCTGTATAAATTCATCTAATAAACATTTAGTTTAATTAAGAAAAATTTAATAAATAATTCACTCAGTTTTCACATAAACACTTCTCTAACCACTGTATTAATAAAATAAAAAATATTCACCACAACAGATGGAATAAAGTTGGTAGAATTACCGACAATATGTAAAGTAAAAGGACACAAGTGTAACTAATGTGACATTTATTGTGGCAACGTTTTCGCTCTCCATGAGCTTTATCAAGCCATTACACTAATGGCTTGATAAAGCTCCTGGAGAGCGAAACGTTTCCACAATAAATGTCACATTAGTTGCACTTGTGTCCTTTTACTTTACAACAGATGGAGAAAAACTCGGTGATGAAAATAAAAACTGTCAACTTGGCCAGTACGACTGTGTGTTGCCACGACCTGGCCAGTACGACTGTGTGTTGCCACAACCTGGCCAGTACGACTGTGTGTTGCCACAACCTGGCCAGTACGACTGTGTGTTGCCACAACCTGGCCAGTACGACTGTGGTTTTGGCACAACTCCCAGTACGACTGTTGAGTTCCACAAACCACTTTGGGGCCCAGTACGACTGTGTGTTGCCACAACCTGGCCAGTACGACTGTGTGTTGCCACAACCTGGCCAGTACGACTGTGTGTTGCCACAACCTGGCCAGTACGACTGTGTGTTGCCACAACCTGCCCAGACGACGTGTGTTTGCCACAACCTGCCGAGTACTGGACTGTGTTGGCCACAACCTGGCCCAGTAACGACTGAGTGTTGCCACAAACCTGGCCAGTACGACGTGTGCTGCCACAACCTGGCCAGTACGACTGTGGTGCTGCCACAACCTGGCCCGTACGACTGTGTGTTGCCACAACCTGGCCAGTAGACTGTGTGTGCCACAACCTGCAAGTACGAGCCACAACCTGGCCAGTACGAGCCACAACCTGGCCCAGTACGACTGTGTTGCCACAACCCGCCAGACGACTGTGTTGCCACAACCGGCTAGTACGACTGTGTTTTTGCCACAACCTGGCCAGTACGACTGTGTTGCCACAACCTCCATTTACGACCCCACAACCTGGCCAGTAGCGACTGTGTGTTGCCCAAACCTGTCCAGTACGAAGTGTGTTGCTACAACCTGGCAGTACGACTGTGTGTTGCCACAACTGGCCATTACGACTGTTTGTTGCCCACAACCTGGCCAGTACACTGTGTGAAAATGTCTCCCTTATATATCTGTTTTTATTTCTTTTATATACTGTTGATATGTACTGTGTTGCAACAGTGTTAACATATATAAAATCAGTGTGTTTTTCACCACCATCACCACCACCTTCACCACCACCGCCACCACCACCACCTTCACGACCACCAACCAACACCGCCACCTCGACCACCAACAACCACCGCCACCTCCACCACCAACCACCACCACCCACCACCACCCAACCACCATCACCACCCCCACCCACCAACCACCAGTACCACCACCAACAACCACCACCACCACTAACCACCACCAACTACCACCAACCACTACCACCACCACCACGACCACCACGACCACCACCACTACCACCACCACCACCATCCTTGTGTATGATGTACATAAAGACTGTCACTACACATAGTTAGTTAACACCGTATGAACCCTATTTGAAAAATACCTGATAGATCACTTACTTAGTAAGATTCTTTAGTTAGGATTCTGTTGGAAGGATTCAAGTGTGTAAGACTGGACACAGCTGGAAGACTACTACTGGAAGGATTGTTACCAGAAGATTATTGGTAGAAGACCTCTGGTAGGTTTCTGCTGGAAATAGAGTGCTGGCAGAACTCTGCTGGTAAAAATTTTAGTCAGCGGTTTATTTGTTAATTATAAACTGTATAAAGTCATCTGGTATTAGAGTAACACATTAAACAGTATAGTAACAAACAATACAATAAAGTAACTCATAAAACAGTATAATAAATATAAAGCAGTTAAGTGACACATAAAACACTGAAGAAACACATAAAACAGTAAATTGAGACACAAAACAGTATAGTGACACATAAATAAGTACAATAATACATAAAACAGCATATTGGCACATAAAATAGCACAGTAGCACACAAAGCAAATTAATAACAAATAAAACAGCATATAAACATATAAAAACTTATATAATGTAAAACAGTAATAGAACACAGAACAACCCATACCAAGAACCAGTACAGTACAATAACACAGAACAACTGACAGAATAATAACTCAGAAGACAAGTACAGACCAATACACAGATGACCAGTACAGTACAATAACACAGAAAGACCAGTACAGTACAATAACACAGAAAGACCAGTAAAGTACAATAACACAGAAGACCAGTACAGTAACAATAACACAAAGACCAGTAGCAGACAATAACACAGAAGACCAGTACAGTACAATAACACAGAGACCCAGTACAGTACAATAACACAGAAGACCAGTACAGTACAATAACACAGAAGACAAGTACAGTAACAATAACACAGAAGACCAGTACATGTAAAATAACACAGAAGACCAGTACAGTACAATAACACAGAATACCAGTACAGTGCAATAACACAGAAGACCAGTACATACAATAACACAGAAGAGACCGTACAGTACATTAACACAGAAGACCAGGTACAGTACAATAACTCAGAAGACCAGTACAGTATCAATAACACAGAAGAACCAGTACAGTACAAAAACACGAAGACAGTATAGAACAATAACACAGAACCAGAACAGTACAATAAACACAGAAGCCCCAGAACAGTAACAAAACACAGAAGAACCAGTACAGTACTAATAACACAGAAGACTCAGTACAGTAACAATACACAGAATACCAGTACAGTACTATAACACAAGAAAACCAGTACCAGTACAATAACACAGAAGACCAGTACAGTACAATAACACAGAAGACCAGTACAGTACAATAACACAGAAGTCCAGTACAGTACAATAACACAGAAGACCAGTACAGTACAATAACACAGAAGACCAGTACAGTACAAAACACAAAGACCGAGTACAGTACAATAACACAGAAGTCAAACAGTAACAATAAAACAGAAGACCAGTACAGTACAATAACACAGAAGACAGTCAGAAACAATACCACAGAAAGACAGTACAGTACAATAACACAGATGACCATACAGTACAATAACACCCAAAGACAGTACAGTACAAAACACAGAAGACCAGTACAGTACAATAACACAGAAGACCAGTACAGTACAATAACAGTACAATACAATAACAGAAGACCAGTACAGTACAATAACACAGAAGACCAGTACAGTACAATAACACAGAAGACCCATACAGTACTAAAACACAGAAGACCAGGTACAGTACAAAACACAGAAGACCATACAGTACAATAACACAGAAGACCAGGAAAGTACAATAAACACAGAAGACCAGTACCAGTTACAATAACACAGAAGATACCATTACAGTACAATAACACAGAAACCATAACATACAATATACACAGAAGACCAGTACAGTAAACAATAACACAAAGACCAGTACACTACAATAACACAGAAGACGCAGTACAGTACAACAACACAGAAAGATCACCAGTACAAGTACAACCAACACAGAAGTCCATACTGTACAATAACACAGAAAACCAGTACAGTACAATAACATAGAAGCCCCAGTACAGTACAAAACACAGAGACCAGTACGAGGACAGTCAATAACACAGAAGAACCAGTACAGTACGCATAACACAGAAACCAGTACAGTACAATAACACAGAAGACCAGTACAGAACAATAAACACAGAAACCAGTAAACAGTACAATAACACAGAACACCAGTTACAGTACAATAACAAAGAAAGACCAGTAGAGTACAATAACACAAATATAATTAAAGAAATAAAAATAATAAAGAAAAATGAATATTAAAGTATTGATTGTTCACATGATTCCTTTTTACAACTTCATCTTTTAGTGTATAAACTGACGAGTTCGAATATATATCAATGTAAAATGTCTCAGGCTCTCTACTTTAACTGGCTGTAATACGTTAAATGATATTCGTGTAATGTTAGTTTTGTGTGAAATATTAACGAGATGTGTTGGCCAGCTGCTGCAAGCATCCTCTGAAAAGTACAGTAACATACAGCAGAACAGTACAGCATTACACAAGTACAGTATACAGCAGAACAATACAGCAGTACACAAGTACAGTATACAGCAGAACAATACAGCAGTACACAAGTACCAGACAAGAACAATACAATGAAATAAGGGAAGAGTAGAGCAAGATGACAACAATACAAAAACAGCAGTATTGAAGACATAAATAGAGTTGTACGGCAGGTGTAACATCCACACCAACAATAAGATAGAGTTGTACTGGCCAGGTTGTAACATCAACACCAACATTAAGATAGAGTTGTACTGGTCAGGTTGTAACATCCACACCAACATTAAGATAGAGTTGTACCTGGTGGTCAGGTAGTAACATCCCACCAACATTAAGATAAGAGTTGTACTGGCCCAGGTTGTAACAACCACACCAACATAGATAGAGTTGTACTGGCCCAGGTTGTAACATCCACACCAACATTAATATAGAGGTGTAACTGGTCAGGTTTGTAACATCCACAACCAAAAATTAAAGATAGAGTTTACTGTCAGGTTGTAACATCAACACAACATTAAGCTAGAGTTGTAATTGGACAGTTTAACATCAACACCAACATTAAGATAGAGTTGAACTGGTCCAGGTTGTAACAACCACACCAACATTAAGATATATTGTACTGGTCAGTTGTAAACATCCACACCACATTAAGATAGAGTTGTACTGGACAGGTTTGTAACATCACCACCAATCTTAATATAGAGTTGTACCTGGCCAGGTTGTAACATCCACACCAACAATAAGATAGAGTTGTTACAGGCCAGGTTTGAAACATCAACACCACATTAAGATAGAGTAGTACTGTCATGTTTGTAACATCCACACCAACATTAAGACAGAGTTTGTACTGTCAGGTTGTAACATCCGCCACACCAACTTTAAGATAGAAGTTGTACTGTCAGGTTGTAACATCAACACCAACATTAAGATAGAGTTGTACTGGTCAGGTTGTAACAACCACACCAACATTAAGACAGAGTTGTAACTTGGTCCAGGTTGTAACATCCACACCAACATTAAGAGAGAGTTGTACGGCCAGGTTGTAACATCAACACAACACTAAACTTTATGGCAAGATGGCTGAATCTACCAGTTTGTAAATCTTATTTTCTTTTCCTAAATTTTTCTTGTTTGTGTTTTATGAATATGTTTCTCATATAATGAAGGTTAGAGAAGTGAAAGACATGAAAATTAAAGTGAAGACATGATTGTTTAAAATTCATAACAGAACTTTTTTTGCTATAATCTACAAAATACTATGTAACAACTTTCTTCTATTACGAATATTCAGAAATATATTAAAATATATAATATAATTTATATATAATTTTCAGCAGATATGTGAGAAATTGTATATATTGCATAATGTGCAATATATGTTCATATATTGCATATATGTTGCAAATATGTTCAGTGACATAATGGTTGGATAATATATATTAAACGTGTGCTGCCTTTTGTTCCTGATCTTTGTTCTGGTACAGTTCACACTGTCCTTTGTCTCCTGACTTGTTCTGACAGTTCCACAACTGTCTTTGTCCCCTGACTTTGTTTCTGGTACAGTTCACAGTCTTTGTCCCTGACTTTGTTTCTGGTACAGTTCACAACTGCCTTTGTCCCTGACTTTGTTTCTGGTACAGTTCACAGCTGTCTTGTCCCTGAACTGTTTCTGGTACAGTTCACAACTGTCTTTGTCCCTGACTTTGTTTCTGGTGACAGTTTCACAACTGTCTTTGTCCCTGAATGTTGTTTCTGGTACATTCACAACTGTCCGTTGTCCCTGACTTTGTTTCTGGTACATTCACACTGTCCTTTGTCCTGACTTTGTTTCTGGTACAGTTTCACACTGCATTGTCCCAGAACGTGTTTTCCTGGTACAGTTCACAACTGTCCTTGGAATCAAATGATTTAGATAAAGAAAAATTGGATATCAAATTGGGGGAGGAGGAGATGGAAGAGTGAAGTTTCAGTACTTGGGAGTTGACGTTCGGCGGGATGGATTTATGAAGGATGAAGGTAATCATAAATTGAAGAGGAAAAAAGTAGTGGTGCGTTGAGGTATATGTGGAGTCAAAAAAGGGCTTTATCTGTGGAGCAAAGAAGGGAAAGTAATGAAAGTATAGTAGTACTCATCACTCTATATGGATGTGAAGCTTGGTGGTAAATGCAGGCAGCGCGGAGAACGGTTGGAGGCAGTGGAGATGTCTGTCTAAGGGCAATGTGTGGTGTAAATAATATGCAGAAAATTCGGAGTGTGGAAATTTGGAGAAGGGTGGAGTTAAAAAAAATTTGTCCGGGGAGAAGAGGGGTTGTTGAGGTGGTTTGGTCATTTTGAGGAAGGATCAAAGTAGAATACATGGAAAGATATAAATCTATAGGGGGAAGGGAAAAAGGGGGGAGGGGTCGCCTCGAAAGAGTTGGAAAGGGGGGGTAAAGGAGGTTTTGTGGGGGAGGGCTTGCTTTTCCCCGCAAGCTGCTGAGGTGTTTTGTAGGGTGGAGCGAAAGATACTTGGGCCCTGACGATCTGTTGGGTGGAGCAGGGAAAATTTTTAGTGAAGGGATTCAGGGAAACGGTTTTTTTTCATTATCGGACTTGAGTCCTGGAAATGGGGGAAATACAATGCCTGCACTTTAAGGGGTGGTTTGGGATATTGGGAGTTTTGGGGGATTGTTGTGTATCTTTTCGTATTGCTTCTAAACGTTGTATCCGGGACCTCTGCAAAAACAGTGATAAGTTTTGAGTGTGGTGAAAAAATGTTTTAATGATGATGAAATTTTTTCTTTTTGGGGATTTTCTTTCTTTTTTGGGCCCCTGCCTCGGTGGGGACGACCGACTTGTGAAAAAAAAAAAAGTAAAAAATAATAATAATAAAAAATAAAATAATAAAAATAATAAAATAATAATAATAATAATATAATGAAATACTATGTATAAAAACCTCTGTTTATCAGGTCATTTCAGGCAAAAACTCCATCTTTGGGGAACAGGAGCAGCAGGTGTAAAGAAACATGTTCAAATGTAAAGGAATCTT
>NW_026504067.1:0-10545 GCF_026875155.1 Cherax quadricarinatus
AGTCTACCTAGTTGGGTTTATTGAGGTGGCCCCCAAAGGAAAGGGTTTCCCTTGATGTGGTGAGGGGCTTTTGATTTGGGAATTGGATCTGGCTCCGTTCCCCAAAAATAAGCCTGAATGCCTTTCCACTCCCCCCCCCAGGCGCTGTATAATCCCCGGGTTTAGCGCTTCCCCCTTGATTGTAAAAATAAAAATAATATTGAGGCTAGGATTTGGGTAGTTTCAAGTTTAGGTTGTAAGACATGAGTGGGGGGGGTTGGTTTGAGGGGACTTGCAACATCAGAGCTTATTTCTTGGGTAGCATTAAAAATTTGGGGTTTGGGGGCAATGTTTTGTTAGTTGGATGAATTGTAAAGGCCGGCCTATAGGGGCCAACGGCCTCTGCATTTTTCCCCTTTTTAGTTTTTTTGAACATTAAAGTGGTAAAAAAACCCGACAGGTTGTTGGGTAAAAACCATTGAAAACAGTTAGGTATATTTATTTCGAAAGTTTCTCCTACACGTGGCTTCTTCAGTCGATACAGAAAAGTTGTAGAAGCAGAAGAGACTTGAAGACGAGTAATCAGTCCGCACCTAATGTTTTGAGGGTGGTCGTCCCTCAGTCTGGAGAAGAGCATTTTTCCAAAGTTGAAAACAAATGGCAGGGTTTTCCCAAACTTTTTCAGTTGTTCCCCAATTAACATGCCACATAAAGCATTTTACCCCCTTTCACAAAATGGTTATTTTTGTATATAGGGCAAAACGTGAAGATACAGCCTGCATATCTGCTAACCCTGCAAACCATTGAAAACGTAAGAACCACCATACTTAAATTTTAAAAATTAATAAAGCACAAATTCACAGAACAGTGGGTAAACTAACTTTTTAAATGCAGGGGGCCCAGTACACATACATACCATTATGTCTACCTGGCTGATGCCACAGATAAACTGACAGGTGAAATAGAGGCCCCTCAGGAAGTGAGTGACGTGTATGGACGGGTCGATCGGGTACTAGTGAAATTTGTCCCGAAGCATATTTGTCAAAATACTTTTGGGGAGTTTCACAGCTTAGCTATATATTTCTTCTTCTTCTAATTACTGTATATTAGTTTTTGATGGTTATTGTTATTTGGTTGAACTTTATTATACTTACTTATAATAGGTTACTTTACAACTTTATTACAAAGACAAAGTTAACATTAATCGAATACCGGGTACCGCATGTTTTCTTGATTTTCAGAATTCATAAATTTTTTTCGGTCCACCCCTCCATTACCCCCCAAAAATGGTTTCTAATTACCCCCAGGGGGTGATTTACCCCAGTTTGGGAACCACTGCCAATATGGAGTGAAGGACAGGATGGAGCTTTATATAGCGCCAGGAGGTGAGACGTTAGGTCACTAGTAGTAGATCGAGGATGTTGGGAGTTCAGGTCCCTCTCAAATCCAGCCGTTTTTTACAGTCTGGAGAGGTTGTCGAATAGTCGATTTCAGGTCTGTTCCATGATACCTTGTGTTGCTGTGTTTGTCAGAGTTGAACTATTGAATAGTGGTATAAAATACCGAATGGTGGCTTAGGTAAGACACATATGCAAAACAGTTAGGTTCAGAGATCCGGCATGTCGGTTCTCGAACCATTCATCTACAAATCTTGTCAAGAACTTCTGCAACTCTTGGGATAGTATTTAACTTAGGGAGTTCTTCGTTGCCTAATTCTGGGGCACGACCCTAATTCCAATTGTACAAGGTGACACGACCTATGACTGAATGCACCGCTCCTACCATACGGTTGTTATAAGCTGCTTGCTCCGCTGTTATGCCGTATTCTATTCAGTTGATGGACTGAATCCCTATCGGACTCAATGGTTGTGTGACTGTTTTCCTCATTTCCTCCTGTTCTTTCAAGTTTCTCCATACGTTTGGACTGATGAAGCACTGGGTGGCGAAATCTTTTTCCTTCATTAAAGGTACCAAAGAGTCTGCTCAATGTGTTCCTAATTTATCAAAGGAATGTAGTGGCACAGCCACTGGTGAGCTAATGGTTTGAGCTAATCTCCCGTACCTACCTGCTTTACTACAGCTACTCAGCAATATTGGACAGATCTGGGAGAGGACGGGCAGCACACCTTGTGTATCTTGCAGTCAAGAACACTGGGATATGATGCGCCGATGATCGCCTGTTACCTCTATTAAAATGTGAATTGATGACACTCTCTGTGAGGGGATGCCCTTAAAAAGTGTGGGCTACGGTTATTCTGACAAACCCAGGTGCCATTAGCGTATTGCTGCCCGCGCACACTTCCGTTTGCAGTCCTGAGATTTAACTTCAGTTTGTCGGGCCTGATTTGCTTAATTTCTACTCTGTGCTTCTCCAAACTTCAACCTATACCGGGTAAAGTTAATACCTTACTATTGGTGAAGGTTGATGTCTGGGATATCATTTCAACCTCCATTTCTTCTCTGATCACAGCTCTGCTGCCTGGCACTGGCTCAACCAGGTAGACGATAGTATTTGGGGCAGATCCTGTCAAGGGATAATTTGGGATATAAACGACTCTCATCTCTTTGAAATCTAGTATGGTACCGCGACTAAGATCTGGCAGGTTTTCCAGAATATCGGACGAACACCGGGCCACCCAGGATAACCTACACCACTCTATGGAAAATTTTCTAGGGTGTTTACCTGTATGTACCTCATCATTATATACATACAGTAATCTATTGGGAGGACATCATATTGTTTACCGTAGTCACCCGTGTAGACATGTTGAGATAAACTTAAACCACCCCTTGGTCTGGCACCAAGTGGTCCCCTCGTAACCTCACAATCTATCAATATCTATCCGAGAGACGAGTATGGAATGGGTAGCAACCCACAAGTTACGGTGTTCTAATTAATTGTGGACTGTATAGATTATTATTAGTTTAACTGACATGAAGGGGGGGGGGGTAGGACACACCTGGATACATACCGTCAGAAGGAAAACATTTATACTTAATCCCAATACTTTCCAGATGTTCTCTGGGGGTCACTCTTGATGTAGTGGATCACTCGTAACCTATTTAATTATAAACCATACCTCTACTGGCCAGTCTAGGTGCTATAACTAGAAGGGTTACTTATCTGTGGGGTGATTGATAATCTCATTTCTTGATTCACCATTTCATTTTCGTTGTCTGCGACACCGACACGTTCGCTTTCCAGCAGGACGAGGTATCCGCTGGTTTGTCCTGCTTTTGTCGTCGTGACTCAAAGGGGGGGGAGTTATCCCTGTTTTCCCTTCGTCTCGTTAACAACGAGGTCTAACGTGTTCACTCGATGCAAACGACTTATTTCATTCACATATTCTCTTAACTTAGCGTTATTATCATTAATTTCATTACAATTCTCACAAGCGATTTAAAGTCTCATAACTATTATACAAACTAGAGGTCACTCCATTAGATCTGAGACCGTTGTGTTGCTGATTAATCCAGGGTAATTTCCCCAGGACACAGTCCATTGTGACGCGTCCAGTCATCCGCTCCTTCTCTTATCACACTTTTACGCACTCTATTACTGTGGTCCCGTAAATCTGTTCCTCACTCTCCACAGAACAAATTACGAACCCACTTCTATATAATGGAAATGAGGCCTGTATTTAATCCTTAGGCCACTAGTGAACGTCAATTTCGCTTGGTTTCCATGTTTTTCTCAGCTTTCCTCACCACCATTCAAAACTATACGCGCCCTCCCCCCCGCTATCCGCGCTATGGCGCAAAGGAACTCTGGTTTCTACTCTTATTTTCAAATACATGTTTGACCCATATAGACACATTAAGCACCTATTAGGCACTATTAGTTTCGGATAATTCAAAAAATTATCACACTGCGGCGGGCGGAGGTCGTTGCCTAGACGATTTCTTATTCTTACATAATGTGGAGTACAATTTTCCCCATCTTCATGGCCACCATATTTATTGAACCCTCAAATGGACTAATTTGTGTTACATTCTTCAGGGGCATAAGCCTATGCTCCCTTCGGATTAATTTATTGGGCACCATACTGAATTTTGATGGACTTTAACAATAACAAGTCTTCAGTATCCACTAGTCAGCCCAGCACATTAATGCATATAGGCACCAACTCCATGGCCATCCATATTATTGAACCCTCAAAATGTGACTAATTAGTGTTCCATTCTCTCAGGGGAATAAGCTATGCTCCCTGGATTAATTTATTGGGCATACTGGAATTTTGAGCTTTACCAATAACAAGTCTCTCAGTATCCCAAGTCAGCCCCCGCAATTACTCATATAGGCACCAATCGCCATGGCCTTCTATATTTATTGATCCCTCAAAAATGGACCTAATTTAGTGTTCCATTCTTCAGGGGCATAGGCCTATGCTCCTGGATTAATTTATTGGGCATACTGGAATTGAGACTTTAACAATAACAAGTCTCAGCAGTTTCCACAAGTCAGTCCAGCACATGTCTTCATTATTTCATTAACCCCTTCAATATTCTCATTAGTTCCTCTTCACGTTGGTCACAACCGGAAATTGTCACATAAGATTATTTATCCCAATTACTTCGCTCAAGTGGACCTGCCTGGTGCATTTAAGGTGCTTGCATTTATCGTCGCATGAAGTATGAAAAGAAACAATATATTATTTAACTGCTTAGTAACTTATATCATTATAAGCAGTCAACAATTTGGGTGTCTTGCTCAGTTCGCAGGAGCTGGGGGCACCTTAACTGTCCATACGCCATCCTATAATTAGTAGGTTAATTTATGGACGGTAAGCTTCCACGGAATAGTCGCACCCAGTAATGTCCAAGCTTCACATTTAACATCCTTCCAGTATGTTCCTGAGTAAAGGAATCATGTGGACTTTCTCATTTACATTTCCCTTATGCTGTCGCCAGCTCCCTCAATTAGACTGGTTCAACATCATTCTCGATAGGAAGAATACTTGTACTGGGTTGACCTTTCATGAAGGTAAGACACCGTGACCGTATTCACTTACTTCTCTAGTCATTATTACTGGCGGTAGTCTGCCATATTATTACTATGGCCCGTTTACCTGTGATTGAGGAAGAGTTGACCGCCGTATGGTTTTGGATTTATGCCCTTATCCTGAATTTTTTCATTCCAACACCGTCAAGGCTACTCAGCTAGGCCATCATTATTGCCATTAGCTTGCAACCTTTACATCAGTCACTGCTTGTGTCTTGGTTATTACATTATCATTATGTCCACCATTATTATAAGAATCCACATACAACCCTTGCACATAACGTTATGGTGCTTTCCCTTGTTGCATTGTAGCTCAACTGTTCAATTTGGCTATGACAATCCTTTACATTATGATTGTCTAGCATTGAGATAAATCTGTCAAGTTTCTTTCATTCTTTCCCACATTTAATGTCCAATGAATTACAGGCATTACAATTTTCTAGGTGGAAATGAGTACCCTGGGTCAGAAGAGGGCTGTCTCTCTTTTCCTTGCTGACCTTCTTATTAATATCCGGGTTACACTATACCGAGGTACTTATTCCTCTTACCTTGATGTGAGGAACCACTATAACTGATTCCTGACTTGATATGTGCCTAGTTAACTTTAACTATGTTTTTACCACTGGGATTAATTTTCCCTTTTGGAGGACTTGACAGATAAAACAACTTCAGCGTATTATGTGTTATATTCCTTATGAACTGTTTTGGCTGGCTGAGTCTGCAATTGAACATTAATTCCTGCCGACATGGCTGATTTCCTCCAGACCGTACTAAGGGAGGTTTTGGCAAACCCACCATTTGCATTATTAGGTTGATCAACTGCCTGGCTTACACCCTTTTAATTTAGTCAAAGCCTTACTTTTACAAGCAGTTTTTCTTCCAATTCGTTAATGTTTGCATTAATTAAAACATTCATTTCCTCATTTCCTTCTGCACTATTCTCTAGCTAGATCTCTTTCACAGTCCTTTACCACAATTTTGTACCAATCAAATCTACTCTCTAAAGCATATCTAAATATAACTTTATTCATTAGGGTTCACGGTTCTTTGATTCACTAAATCAAATGCTTCGTCTCATGGCTTTTAATAGCCTGTAATGATGCTTTATTACTCTAAAAGTCACGGACTTGTCAGCCACATTAAGCTCCTTAGATCCGTCATGGTTAGAGAATTATTATTCACTGATTATACAACTTAAGCGTAGGCGCCTTATAAGAAGTAATTCTTGCACTTTACTCTTGGCTCATATATCCTAGCCACAATGTGCTAGCAATTAATTGGGTATAATTGTCAGTCCATCACACGTTCGATTAAACTTGTGCACCCTACACCCACTTCCTTCATAGTCACTTAATTATTAAGTATATTAATTCAATTGAATTTGTTTTCTCTGATTGCATCCGGGTTCGAGGACCAACGGGCAAAGATATGGAATATTTTCTAGGGTGTTTACCTGTATGTACCGCAACTTTATACATTCCAGTAATCTCATTGGGAGACAATCTTATTGTTTACCGTAGTCACCCCGTGGAGACATGTGAGAAAAACTTAACACCCCTGGTCGCACCAAGTGGTCCCTCGACCTTCAATCTTTATCCATTCTTCCGAGACCAGTAGGGATTAGGGGTTAGCACAAACAAGTCGGTGCCTATAATTAATTGGGACTGTATAGATTTATTAGTTTAACTAATGAAGGGGGGGGGGTAGGACACAACCTGGATACATCCGTCAAGGAAAACTTTTGGTTCATTATCCCACTACTTACCAGATGTTCTCTGGTGGTCACTCTTGATGCTTACCAGCTGGCTTCATCGTAACCCATCATCATAATTTAAACATACCACTGCTGGCCAGTCTAAGGTTGCTTTACTAGAAGGGTTTTACTTAACTGTGAGGTGAATGATATTCCTCATTCTTTGATTCACCATCTATTTTCGATGTCCTGCTACACCGACACGAATTCTCATTCCAGCAGGACGAGGTATCCGATGGTTTGTCCTGCTTTAGACGTCGTGACTCAGGAGTTTCCCCTTTCCTGCTCTCGTTAACAACGAAGGTCTAACGTGTTCACTCGGAGCAAACGATTATTTCATTCACATATTCTCTTTAACTTAGCTGTTATTATCATTAATCTACGATTACTGCAATTCACAAGCCGATTTAACGACTCTTAACTATTATACAAACTAGAGGATCCACTCCATTAAGATCTCTGCGACGATGTTGTGTGATTATCCACCCAAGTGGTAATTTTCCCCAGGACACAGTCCATTGTGAGCGTCAGTCACGCCCGCCTCCTTCTCTTATAACACTTTTACCACTCTATTACGTGGTCCCGTAAAATCTGTTCCTCAATCTCCACCAGGATCAATTTACGACACTTCTTTATTTGAAAATGAGGCCTGTATTAAATCTCCTTAGGCCACCGTGAACGTCAATTTCGTGGTTTCCAAGTTTTCTCAGCTTCCTCACCACCATTCAAAACAATATCGCGCCCCTTCCCCCCCCTGCCACATCCGGGCATGGCAAAGGGAACTCTTGGTTCTACTCTTATTTTCAAATACATTTTTGACCATATTGACACATTTAAACACTTATTAGGCACTATAGTTTCGGAAAATCAAAAAATTTTCCACAACTTCTTCTAAACATATATCTTGATGCATTTAGACATAAGGTACTCTTGTCTCAGCATCACACTGCAACCACAGTGGCCGATTTTATTTTACTTTATTTTATTTAAAATCATTGGAAAATTATGTAAGTTATTATTCCTGAAGTTATTACGTATTTATTTTTCCATACTTTTGTTCAGGCAGAAGGCGTTCCCAAGATACTTTTTCTTTGGGGAGCCACTAGGATTCGATAAATTAGACACATGTGCAACTCTTGGGTATCTTTATTAAGGAAACGTTTCGCCACACAGTGGCTTCATCAGTCCATACGTAGGAGAAACTTGAAGAACAGGAGGAGAATGAGGTAATCAGTCCCTCAACCTTGAGTCGATGTGTTCAGTCCATCAGTCTTGTGTTCATCCATCAAACTGATGGACTGAACAAAACGACTCAAGGTTGAGGGACTGATTACCTCATTCTCCTCCTGTTCTTCAAGTTTCTCCTACGTATGGACTGATGAAGCCACTGTGTGGCGAAACGTTTCTTCAATAAAGATACCCAAGAGTTGCACATGTGTCTAATTTATCACTGGGATGTCATCACATGGAAAAACACAGGTCAGGATCTGTTCTGGAATTCGTTCCTGTACCTATAGTCATAGCTTGGTTAGTCTCTCTGCCTTCCTTGGATGGTGCCTAAGGTGGTTTTTGTCGGCAGTGGATGGGGACCCTAAGCATCGAACCTTCGTGATGACTTTTGATAATTTCTTTGGATAATCTTTCCACTTGCATGGCATAGTGCCATACAAGTGGAAAATGGAAATGTAATACCTATTTAGAAGGCAGGTGATAGGTCCTTTGCTTCGAATTATAGACCAATAAGTTTTACCACTGCAGTGGGAAAATTTGTGAAATCAATAATTGCCGAAGTAATTTGTAGCCATCTTGAAAAGCATAAATTGATTAAGAAGCGATCAAGATACCTTGACCTAAACATTTGCTGTCAACTGTATCCTAGTGTTTGCTTATGAGTCTGTTTAATAAAATTGTCGATATCAATTAGGAAGGGTGATACCATCCTAGTGAAGACCATCCAAACAACTCTTGCTAGTGAAAGTCATACTGACACCTGAAGCTGGCTCTTGTTGTGTCAATACTTCAGGTATCCTGACACCTGAGGCTGGCTCTTGTTGTGTCAATACTTCAGTGGTGACCAGTACTTAACTCAGTGGTGACCTGTACTTAACTCTGTGAAGAAGTGTCTTGTTTTGCTCCCCTGGACTGAACCAAGATGCCTCCCCTCGAGCAACTTTACCAGCAACTTAAGGAAAAATTGAGGGTTTGCGAAGATGGAGATACGGCGATTGACCCAGGAAAACAAGAGGATTTCGTAGTAGTCCTCCTGTTTCGAGTCCTCAGGTCAAGAAGAGATCGTGGTTCAGTGGCTGTACAGCAGGGGACGACGAAGTTGACGATCAAGAAACGAATGGAAAGCCAGAACGATGAAAAAGAAAGAGAACTGCTGTGGAAACTCCTGTGGAAACCTCCAAAAGCATTCTCGGTGCTCCCGACGAATGTGAGTCGACTAACTGGGATCGTCACGACGAACGCCCACAAGGAAGGTAAGAATATTGTTGTTTTTGGGGGATAGCCAGGTTAGATACATGGATAGGGCATTCTGCTTGAAGGACAGGAGTAGGAGACAGAGGGTTTGCTTTCCTGGGGCTGGGATGGAGGACATTGTTTACCGGCTTGACAGCATCAGAATGGTAATGGGTTTCAATTCTATTATTTGCCTCAGTGCTGGGGCAATGATGTAGGCAAGTGTAGAATGAGGATTTAGTTATAAAGTTCAGGACAGCTATAGAATTAATTGGGAAAGAAGGGGGCGCCCTGTTATATGTGGCATTTTGCCAAGAAGAGGTGTTGGTAATGAATGGTGGTCCAGAGCATTGGTATTAATTGTTGGCTGGAAAAAACACAGTAAAGGGTAAAGCAATACCATTCAAATTTACAACTGGGACAACTTCTATGGCCGAAATGACATGTATGCCAGGGATGGGGTTCACTTATCCAGGGCAGGTGTGGGTTTTCTTGCTAACTCAGTTGAGGGGGGTTTTTAGGACTTTAAACTAGGATTAGTTAGAGGTAGGGTTTTTAGAAATGATAATAATGATATGGATATATTGACTTTTGCTCTGATATTAAGAATATTAATAGTAACTGTCATGAGTAACTCGGGGGAATGATTATCTCAGAAATTGTGTAAAAACAAAGTTGAATAGGAAAAATGTGCAGAAAAAAAACATATGATGGTATTTTATGGTAACAGTCGAAGTGCAAGAAATAAAATTAATGAACTACGTTCGGTAGCATATGCTGGGA
The DNA here is from genome assembly GCF_026875155.1 of Cherax quadricarinatus. NCBI lineage: Eukaryota > Metazoa > Arthropoda > Malacostraca > Decapoda > Parastacidae > Cherax > Cherax quadricarinatus. The sequence goes on from NW_026504067.1 coordinate 9,981, forward strand.
ACTTTGATATCATTGCATTAACTGAAACGTGGTATGATTTAAAGGGGTCGGATATGACTGTTGAGTGTAATATTCAGGGATTTAAGTTGTTCAATGTGGATAGATGTAATGGGAAGGGGGAGGAGTTTGCATTGTATGTACGAGAAAATAATTAATTGTTGCATAAAAACAGGTTATGTAAATAGATGGGGAAACAGTAACAGAGTCTGGGTAGAGTTCGTGGAGGGTCAAGAAAAAACTAATTCTAGGTGTAATATACCGACCTCCAGGCTTGGATCACGATGAGGGAGACTTCTTTGGGGCGAAATTGTTAGGGCTTCTGGACACAGTAACATAGTCACAGTAGGGGACTTTAACTTTAGTCAAATTGACTGGAATTCTTTGACAGGGAATCTAGAGTCCAATGACTTTATGGAAAAAGTTCAGGTTGCTTTTGAAAAAAGAGTGAACTGAGCCACCCGGGGTAATAATTTTCCCGACTATTTGAAAATAAAGGAAAAAACTCGTGAAAAATCTGGAGGGCACTGAAAGCTGGGCGCAAGTGATCCAAAACCTCACTTTAGCA
>NW_026504069.1:0-10780 GCF_026875155.1 Cherax quadricarinatus
ACATCCCTTCTTTGCCTCCATAGATAGCGTTTTTTGTTTCCACAAATACCTAAATGCACCACTCACCTTTTTTTCCTTCATTAATTCTATGGTGAACCTTATCCTTCATAAACCCATCCGTGATGCGTCAACCCAAATGTTGAAATATTCACTTTTTCCCATACACCCTCTCTCCAATGTGATTTTCCATTTTTTCTTTATCAAAATCATTTGATGCCCTCATCACCTTACTCTTTTCTATGTTCATTTTCAACTTTCTACCTTTACACACCCTCCCAAACTCGTCCACTATCCCAACTTTTCTGTAGAATCTCCCATAAGCCAATATCATCAGCAAAAAGTAACTGTGTCAGCCCCATTTGTATTTGATTCCCCATATTTATCCCACCCCTCTCCCTAACACCTAGCATTTATTTTTTTTACAACCCCATCTATAAATAAATTAAACAACCATGGTGACATTACACATCCCTGTCCAAGACTTACTTTTACCGGGGAAGTTTTTCTCCCTCTCTTCTACACACCCTAACCTGAGCCTCACTATCCTTAAAAAAAACTCTTTACAGCATTTAGAAAACTTACTACCTATTCCATGAACATTAAAATGGTATAAAATACCGACAGGTTGTTAGGTAAGACACATATGCAACAGTTAGGTATCTTTATTTCGAAACGTTTCGCCTCACAGTAGGCTTCTTCAGTCGAGTACAGAAAGTTGTAGAAGCAGAAGATACTTGAAGACGATGTAATCAGTCCATCCCCCTTAAAGTTTTTGAGGTGGTCAGTCCTTCAGTCTGGAGAAGAGCATTGTTCCATGGTATGAAACATATGGAATGAAGTGACAGAATGGAGCCTTATATAGCGCCAAGAGGTGAGCCGTAGGCCCTAGGAGAGGTAAGAACTCAGATGTTGGGAGGACAGGTCCTCTAAAAATCCAGCCGTTCTCACTAGTAGAGGTTGTCGAAGTTGATTGTAGGTCTGAAACCAAGATACCCTTGTGTTGCATTTGTCAGACAGATTGAACATTAAATGGTATAAAATACCGACGGGTTTGGGTTAGGTAAGACACATATGCAACAGTTGGGTTCTTTATTTCGAAACTTTTTTCGCCTACACAGTAGGCTTCTTCAGTCATAAGAACATAAGAACAAAGAAAGGAGGAACACTGCAGCAGGCCTTTTGGGCCCCATACTAGGCAGGTCCTTTACAATTCATCCCACTAACAAAACATTTCCCAACCCTTTTTTTCAATGCCACCCAAGAAAAAAGCCCCCGATGTGCAAGTCCCACTCAAATCCAACCCCTCCCACTCATGTACTTATCCAACCTAAATTTGAAACTACCCAAGTCCTAGCCTCAAAAAACCCAACTAGGTGACTGTTCCACTCATCAACTCCCCTATTTCCAAACCAATACTTTCCTTGTCCTTTCTAAATCAAAACTTATCAAATTTTAAAAATCCATTACTGCGGGTTCTCTCTTGGAGAGATTTTCCTAAAGACCTTTAATATCCCCTTTATTAATACCTATCTTTCCACTTATACACTTCGATCAGGTCTCCCCCCATTCTTCGTCTAACAAGTGAATGTAACTTAAGAGTCTTCAATCTTTTCTTTATAAGGAAGATTTCTAATGCTATGTATTAATTTAGTCATCCTATGCTGAATGGGTTTTTTAACGAATTTTGTCCTTCTGTAATATGGAGACCGAATTGAGCTGCATAATCTAGGTTTAGGCCTTACTAATGATGTATAAAGCTGCAGTATGACCTCTGGACTTCTGTTGCTTACACTTCTTGATATAAATCCAAGTAATCTATTTTCCTTATTTCGTACGCTTAGGCATTGCTGCCTTGGTTTAAGGTTGCTGCTTACCATAACCCCCAAGTCCTTTTCCCCAATCTGTATGGCTAAGTTCTACATTATTTAATTATGTGCTAGGGTTATGGACACTCCGAGCTTCAGAACCTTGCATTTTATCTACATTGAACTGCATCTGCCACTTTTCTGACCAAGAGTAGAGTTTGTCTAAATCCTCCCGAAGTTCCCTAACATCTTTCGTTTGAACCCAAATATCCTACCTATCTTCGTGTCATCGGCGAATTTGCTCATATCACTAGCAATTCCTTCATCAAGATCATTGATATATATTATAAACAACAACGGGCCCAAGACTGATCCCTGTGGAACGCCATTGTTACTGATCCCCACTCGGATTTAACCCCATTTTGGACACTCTCTGCTTCCTGTCGTGAGCCATGACTCGATCCACGAGAGCACCCTTCCCCAATGCCATGAGCTGTACTTTTTTTCAACAGTCTTTGGTGCGGAACTCTATCAAATGCCTTACTAAAATCTAAGTTAAACAATATCAAATTCTTTATCGTGGTCAACAGCTCAAAAGCTTTACTGAAGAAAGTTAATAAATTAGTTAGACAAGATCGGCCTCTTGTGAATCCATGCTGAGTATCATTAATCAAGCTATGCTTATCGAGATGGCTTCTTATTAATCTCAGCTATAATTGACTCTTGCAACTTGCCCTACAATTTAGGTCAGGGGTTATTGGGTGGTAATTTGACGGTAACGACTTGTCCCCTGTTTTAAAAAAAAGGAATTACATTAGCCATCTTCCACTTATCAGACACTACACGTGTTTTAAGAGATAATTTTAAAAAAATTAGTTAATGGTTCACAGACTTCTATTTTGCATTCCTTAAGAACCCTTGAAAAAACCTCATCAGGACCCGGTGACTTATTTGCTTCAGTCGGTCTATCTGCTTCACAACCATTTCATAGTGACTGTGATGTTACATAATTTATCTTCTTCTAATCCACTATAAAAATTAATTAACGGAATGTTATTAGTGTCTTCCTGTGTAAAAACGAGAGAAAATAATTATTTAAAAACGAGCACATTTCATTCTCTTTGTCAGTAAGATGCCCATAGTTATTTTTAAGGGGACCTATCTTTTCTCTGACTTTTGTTCTATATACTGGAAAAAAACTTTTGGATTTGTTTTAGAAATCCCTTGCAACTTTAATTTCATAGTCCCTTTTAGCTTTTTCTTATCCCCTCTTTTTAATGTCCTCTTTAATTTCAATTTACTGATTCATAAGATGACCCTCGCTCTTTTGTACGCCTATAAATTCCTTTCTTATGCCCTGTAGATTTTAGCTTTTATTCATCCATTTTGGGTCATTTCTATTTGATTATTTTCCTTTATAAGGGGTTTAAACGTTCTTGAGCAGCATATATTGTGTTCAGACAAAATGTATATTGATAGCTCTCTTCGTTACCCCAGTCAACAGATGATAAGTGTTCTCTAAGCCCATACCGTATCTGCTCAAGCGAAAATCTGGGACTGTTACTGAGTTATCCCTAATATCATACTTCCATTCAATTCTAAATGTATTGTTTGTGGTCGCTAGCACCCAGTTCACTCTGAAACTTCTAAATTCATTCACAAGGGAATCATTGTTTGCCAGAACTAAGGCAAGCAGGTTTATTACCCTTGTAGGTTCTGTACAAACTGCTTCAAAAAACAATCCTGAACTACTTCTAAGAATCGTATGATTCTTTAATTCCCAGTCAGAAATCAATCAATATGGACTAAGTTAAATCTCCTAGGAATTACTTACATTATCGCTTGTCTTGTGGCCCTAACATTTTCCCCCATAGTAGGTCTCCCTTGGTCCCAATCTAAATTTGGGGGACTAAGGTATAGCACACTAAAAATTAATTTTTCATGACCTTGAAATTCAATCCAAGACTCTGTATGTGTTATCAGACTTTATACGTTTTTATGCAAAGTTCCAAGCGATCTCGGACATACATGCAACCCCACCCACCCCTTCCCATACTTCTATCTACCTTGGAACAATTTAAAACCCTGAATGTGACTTTCTGCAGGCATGTCCCGACTTTTTGAATTTAAACCAGTCTACAGTAATGGCGCAATACATCTATGTTACCTGCACTAGCAACTAGTCTTCAACTCGTCCATCTTATTCATAGCACTGCGACTATTTGTGTAATAAATTTTTAATGACCATCCTCTCTCTTTTACACTTCCTGCTCCTTTCTATTTTCCACTAACCCTATTACTGTCCTTGTCAATTTGGTGCAATGCTTTGCAATATCCACCTAATTTGCCTATTACTAGTTCTCCTAGTATCATGTTACTACCTGCGACTTCACAGTTTCCCGCCATAACCCATACCACTAACTGTTTGCTAGTTTAAAGGACCTAACAGCTCCCTTTCACTGCGTTGGCAGTGCTCCCACCCACACTGATAATGGAACCCATCCCTGGCATACATGGTCATATCTGCCATAGAAGAGGTCCAGTTGTCAATGAAGTTACGGATTTTCCTTACAGTATTTGTCTAGCCAGCATTGACACCAATTGATCTGGAACAAACCCATTTCATTTCCAACTCCTCTATTGGCAAAATGCCACATATGACCTGGTTTCCACCTTCCTCCTAATTCTCTCTATTGCTGACCCTTATACCTGCTAATCAGGTCCTCACTCCTACGTCGCAACATCGTTGCCTCAGCACCTGAGACAGAGAATAGGATTGCTCCCATTACCTCTCATGGATGTCATCCGACGGCTAACAATATCCTTCATCCATGCCCAGGAAAACACACTCTCTGCCTCTACTCCTATCCTTTAGCAGGAATGCCTATCCATGTAACTAATCTGGCTATCCCCAACAACAAAATGTTTTTATCTTCCTTGGCGTCGTCCGTCGTGATGCTCCGAGTAGTCGACTCACATTCGCCAGGTAGCATTACACAATTGTACGAAATTCGTCAAGAACGTTCTCGATGGTCTTCGGTTGGGGTTCTAGGGGATGTCTTACTCACGTCTGCAATGTCTTACTCCCGTCTGCCAGTCGAGTACAGAAAAGTTGATAGAAGCAGAAGATACTTGAAGACGATGTAATCAGTCCATCACCCTTAAAGTTTTTGAGGTGGTCAGTCCCTCAGTCTGGACTCGACTGAAGAAGCCTACTGTGTAGGCGAAACGTTTCGAAATAAAGATACCTAACTGTTGCATATGTGTCTTACCTAACAACCTGTCGGTATTTTATACCATTTTAACGTTCAATGTGTCTGACACTGCAACACAAGGGTATCTTGGTACAGGGTGTTAGTCGACTGGTGTGCGTCGCATCATGGGACAAAACTGACCTAATTTGCACGAAATGCTCAGCATAAGAACAGGCTTTCTATATAGTAGTATGTCACTGCTGTCTGCTTCGCCTGTATAATTTGTACATGTACTTGTAGTAAACAAAGATATTATTATTACAATATATTATTATTTTCTTCATTACTCCCACTAAATCCCCCCTTACCCCCGCATTATTCTCCCTTCCTACAACTCTCTCGTCCAGTGCCCCTGTGCTCTCCACCTTGACTTCCACTGTCCCCACCCATATATCTGCTCCATCCTGCCTCACCCATACTTTCTCCTCCCTCATCCTTGTTTTCACGCTCTCTCCTTACTAACCCCGCCTAGTTTTTAAGGAGGCTCAGGCGGCTATGACAAGCAGCTTTGAGGGAGGTTATGTAATGTTTCCAGGACCTTCGAAGATCAAGCAGAAGAACGAGAATTATGACAGTATCCTGTTCAGGGATTTGAGAAACTGAGATAAAGAGCAGTATAAGGCATATGGCGTCTCGTGAAAATGATGTATGTTTTACTAACAGAAAACTGAATTTAATTTCCTGTCTTACGTTGCCCCGTACTAAGAGGAAATAGCCTATTAAATAATGAGTGTCTAGTGCAAGAACAAGCTATAACAAAAGTCGTCGACGTAAAAATGATGCCAAATATTGGAGGGAGAAATGAAACAAGGCTTACTTTTCCTTCAGTAAAGATACCTTTAAATGAAGCGTGCAGACAATAGGTGTTGCATTCTAAATGTTATTGCTTCGAAATAGAAGAATTTCCATGTTAACTAATTTTTCTAGGTAACTGGCTGATTTGCATCAATAAAATCTTTACATACATTGTTCCATCCTTCTCACAAAGTGAATCGGACTTTAAAGAATAGAGGTGAATGAAAAAGTAATTCTCAAGTAATTTCTAAGACAAATATAGGTCTGAGAAATTAAATTGAAAAATAAACATTATTTTGCAAGTGGGTATGTGGTGCTCCGTTTTTGGAAAGTTTCGCTGAAGTCTGATGGATTATTGTGTTCCACAAGGCACTGTTAAGTGTGTATTAATTTTCAAAAAGAGCAACTCCATATATTTCAAGAGACTAGGTCACTGATGCAGAAATCATTTCAGTTAAATTGTTTCAATATTATGGCAGCTGTGTTATTACAAGGGTGTGGACAGTGAGTGCCATTTTGCTCTGACAACAGGAAATATGGCACTGCATATACATATTAAAATATATTTTCGTTTTTGCATTTCAATTTAGAGAATATTGCAAGTATATATTACTGTTAAATTTTGCGAAAAATGAATGACAAATGTGTAGAAAATTATTAAAAGCTTAATGATTTTAAGAAATTGAAGTTAGATTAATGTTTTTTTTTATTTTATTTAAAAACAGTGTATACAAAAATGCCAAGCACCCAAGAAATAATACGTAATGTTACATTACAGAGGTTCGAACCCATAATAGCAATATATAAATGAAAACAAAACATATTATTTAAATCGTAACACAAGGAAGCATATAAGAACATAAGAACATAAGAAAGGAGGAACACTGCAGCAGCCTGTTGGCCCATATAGGCAGGTCCTTTATCAATTCATCCCACTAACATACATTTGACAATTCACCAATTTTTCATGCCCCCAAAGAAACAAGCTCGATGTGCAAAGTCCCTCTCAAATCCAACCCCTCCCACTCATTGTAATCATCCAACCTTAAAAATTTGAAACACCCAAAGTCCTAGCCTCAATAACCCAACTAGGTAGACTGTTCCACTCATCAACTACCCTATTTCCAAACCAATACTTTCCTATGTCCTTTCTAAATCTAAACTTATCTAATTTAAATCCATTACTGCGGGTTCTCTCTTGGAGAGATATCCTCAAGACCTTGTTAATATCCCCTTTATTAATACCTATCTTCCACTTATACACTTCGATCAGGTCTCCCCTCATTCTTCGTCTAACAAGTGAATGTGTTTCAGAGAGACTCAGACATAAAACAGATGCTTATGGAAACCTAGAAAAGAAACATTATAACAACCCGGATGCAACATACCTGTGCAAATCGTTACTATAAAAATACAGCACACACTGCAACCCCCCCCCCCCTTTATTCCCAACAGCTGTATCTGCCGTCACCATCATAACCAAAACTATAAAATAACATTAATTAACATGGTTGAAAGTATAAACCTTCTGAAACACGCTTCATACATAACCACATTCTTGCAAAACAGAGGAAATACAAATGCATAAAAATATGTATTACATATGTACAAAAACCACAATGAATACAGCGGTATACACAGACACAGCATACCTCTCCAAACGCGTAATTATTAAACCCCTACATTAAAAAACAGCATAATAAAGAGTCTACGTAAAACATACCATCACTTCATAAGAATAGTACTAAGTGTTAATAATATTAATAAAAATTAAAATCCATAAAATCCAAAAAAAAAAATAAATCAAACAGATCTTAATACGAAGCTTTCTTAAACACGCTTCAATACATAGCCATACCTTGCAAGGACACTAGCCACACCCTGCAAGACACCATAGCCACACCCCTGCCAAGACACATAGCCACACCCCTGCAAGACAAATGGCCACACCCCTGCAAGACACATAGCCCACACCCCTTGCTAAGACACAGGAAGTACATTTGTTAAAAATATCATACATTTAGATAATAAGAACCTTTCCACAGTCATTTTGCACACAAGGGGCTCAGGTCACATAAAGTACCAGACTTCATACCTTGCGAAAATTTAAAGCCTCCATCTTATCATACCAGTTTCCTTGAAGGATTCTGCCTCACGACCCCAGTGTTTCTCCATATCCCAATTTAAATAAGACGAAATCATAAACTACCCACCAACCAGGGTCTTCAACAGCTCACCTCGCATTAACGTGTTGTGACGAATGGTCTTGAAAAACGACAAGTTGAAGAATTCAGGACACTTATGCAGCATATGGGAATCTTTATTCAGGAAACGTTTCGCCACACAGTGGCTTCATCAGTCCAATACAAAGAGGAGGCGTAAGGAGAGGGGGAGAATGAGGTAATCAGTCCCTCAACCTGGTGTCGATGTGTTCAGTCCACAATCTTGTAGAAAGTACAGCATAGGGCCGTAGACGTGGCCTTATTTACTGTAGTGAGGTGACGTGAAGTAGAGGGAAAGGCGGGGTCATTGTGGTACATCACTTGTCTCGAATGTAGGTCTTCGTCCAAAGGTTGAAAAAAGTGTTGAAGAATTCTTTGTCAACAAGATCCCATGATGCTGCGTGTCTGACAGTTTGTGGACGAATCAAATGGTTCGTAGCAAAAACGACAAGTTGAGATTGAGACACTGATGCAGCATATGGGAATCTTTTATTCAGAATCGTTTCGCCCACAGTGGCTTCATCAGTCAATACAAAAAGAGGAAGGGTAAGGAGAGGAGGAGAATGAGGTAATCAGTCCCTCACCTGGAGTCGATGTGTTCAGTCAATCAATCTGTAGAGGTAAAGCATTAGGGCCGTAGACGTGGCTTATTATACTGTAGTGAGTTGACGTGAAGCAGATGGAGCGGGGTCATAGTGGTACCTCCGCTAGTCGAAGTATGTCTTCGTCCAAAGGTTGAACAAAGTGTTGAGAATTCTTTGTAACAAGACCCATGATGCTGCAGTGTTTTTTGACAGTTGTGACGAATTTGTTTGAAAAAACCGACAAGTTGAGATTGAGACACTTTTGCAGAATATGGGATCTTTATCAGAAAACGTTTCGCACACAGTGGCTTCATCAGTCAATACAAAGAGGGAGGAGTTAAGGGAGGGAGGAGAATGAGGTAATTAGTCCCTCAACTGGAGTCGATGTGTCAGTCCATCAATCTTGTAGAAAGTACACAGCATAGGGCCGTTAGAGTGGCTTATATCTGTATGTGAGGTGACGTGAAGAGATGGGAGGCCGGGGTTTCAATTGTGGTACCATCCACTCAGTCGAATAGGTCTTGGCCAAGGCCTTGAACAAGTGTTGAAGAATTCTTTGTAACAAGATCCGATGATGCTGCATGTTCTGACAGTTTTGTGACCGAATGAGTTTGAAAAAACCGACAAGTTGAAGATATGAGACACTTATGCAGCATATGAGAATCTTTATTAGGAAACGTTTTCGCCACACAGTGGCTCACAGTCCATACAAAGAGGAAGGCCGTAAGGAGGGAGGTGAATGAGGTATCATCCCTCAACCTGGAGTCGATGTGTTCAGTCCATCAATCTTGTAGAAAGACAGCATAGTGGCCGTAGACGTCGCTTTTATATGTAGTGAGGTGACGTGTGGCAGTGGAGGCGGGGTCATAATGGTACCTATTCCACTAGTCGAAGTAAGTCTTCGTCCAAAGGTTGAACAAGTGTTGAAGAATTCTTTGTAACAAGATCCCATTATACTGCAGTGTCTGACAGTTGTGACGAATGGTTTGAAAAACGACAAGTTGAAGATTGAGACACTTATGCAGCTATGGGATTCTTTATACAGGAAACGTTTCGCCAACAGTGGCTTCATTCAGTCCAATACAAAGAGGAAGGCGTAAGCAGAGGAGGAGAATGAGGAAATCAGTCCCTCAACCTGGAGTCGATGTGTTCAGTCCATCAATCTTGTAGAAAGTACAGCATAGGGCCGTAGACGTGGCTTATATACTGTAGTGAGGTGACGTGAAGCAGATGGAGGCGGGGTCATAGTGGTACCATCCACTAGTCGAAGTAAGGGCTTCGTCCAAAAGGTTGAACAAGTGTTTTAAGAATTCTTTGTAACAAGATCCCATTATCTGCATGTCTGACAGTTGTGACGAATGGTTTGAAAAACCGACAAGTTGAAGATTGAGACACTTATGCAGCATATGGGAATCTTTATTCAGGAAACGTTTCGCCACACAGTGGCTTCATCAGTCCAAAACAAAGAGGAAGGCGTAAGGAGAGGAGGAGAATGAGGTAATCAGTCCCTCAACCTGGAGTCGATGTGTTCAGTCCATCAATCTTGTAGAAAGTACAGCATAGGGCCGTAGACGTGGCTTATATACTGTAGTGAGGTGACGTGAAGCAGATGGAGGCGGGGTCATAGTGGTACCATCCACTAGTCGAAGTAAGTCTTCGTCCAAAGGTTGAACAAGTGTTGAAGAATTCTTTGTAACAAGATCCATGATACTGCAGTGTCTGACAGTTGTGACGAATGGTTTGAAAAACCGACAAGTTGAAGATTGAGACACTTATGCAGCATATGGGAATCTTTATTCAGGAAACGTTTCGCCACACAGTGGCTTCATCAGTCCAATACAAAGAGGAAGGCGTAAGCAGAGGAGGAGAATGAGGTAATCAGTCCCTCAACCTGGAGTCGATGTGTTCAGTCCATCAATCTTGTAGAAAGTACAGCATAGGGCCGTAGACGTGGCTTATATACTGTAGTGAGGTGACGTGAAGCAGATGGAGGCGGGGTCATAGTGGTACCATCCACTAGTCGAAGTAGGTCTTCGGGCCAAAAGGTTGAACAAGTGTTGAAAAATTCTTTGTAACAAGATCCTAACGCAGTGTCTGACAGTTGTGACGAATGGTTTTTA
>NW_026504070.1:0-10750 GCF_026875155.1 Cherax quadricarinatus
CACCTAGTTGAGGTTGCATGGGTCGAGTCCTAGCTCCTGACCCAGCCTCTTACTGGTCCTACTAGGTCACTCTCCCTGAACCGTGAGCTTTATCATACCTCTACTTAAAGCTATGTATGGATCCTGCCTCCACTACATTAGTTCCCAAACTATTCCACTTCCTGACTACTATGTGATTCATCTGTGTCTTCAACTTCCAACTGTCTCCTCTTGTTGTTGTGTCCCATCTCTGGAACATCCTTTGTCCACCTTGTCAATTCCTCTCAGTATTTTGTACGTCGTTACATGTCCCCCCTATCTCTCCTGTCCTCCAGTGTCGTCAGGTTGATTTCCCTTAACCTCTCCTCGTAGGACATACCTCTTAGCTCTGGGACTAGTCTTGTTGCAAACCTTTGCATTTTCTCTAGTTTCTTTACGTGCTTGGCTAGGTGTGGGTTCCAAACTGGTGCTGCATACTTCAATATGGGCCTAACGTACACGGTGTACAGGGTCCTGAACGATTCCTTAAGATGTCGGAATGCTGTTCTGAGGTTTGCTAGGCGCCCATATGCTGCAGCAGTTATTTGGTTGATGTGCGCTTCAGGAGATGTGCCTGGTGTTATACTCACCACAAGATCTTTTTCCTTGAGTGATGTTTGTAGTCTCTGGCCCCCTAGACTATTCCGTCTGCAGTCTACTTTGCCCTTCCCCAATCTTCATGACTTTGCACTTGGTGGGGTTGAACTCCAGGAGCCAATTGCTGGACCAGGTCTGCAGCCTGTCCAGATCCCTTTGTAGTTCTGCCTGGTCGTCGATCGAATGAATTCTTCTCATCAACTTCACGTCATCTGCAAACAGGGACACTTCGGAGTCTATTCCTTCCGTCATGTCGTTCACAAATACCAGAAACAGCACTGGTCCTAGGACTGACCCCTATGGGACCCCACTGGTCACAGGTGCCCACTCTAACACCACGCCACGTACCATGACTCGCTGCTGTCTTCCTGACAGGTATTCCCTGATCCATTGTAGTGCCTTCTCTGTTATCCCTGCTTGGTCCTCCAGTTTTTGCAGTAATCTCTTGTGTGGAACTCTGTCAAACGCCTTCTTGCAGCCCAAGAAAATGCAATCCACCCACCCTCTCTCTCTTTTGTCTTACTGCTGTCACCACGTCATAAAACTCCAGTAGGTTTGTGACACAGGATTTCCCGTCCCTGAAACCATGTTGGCTGCTGTTGATGAGATCATTCCACCACTCTTCTCCTGATAATATATATATATATATATATATATATATATATATATATATATATATATATATGTAGTTGTGATATATATTGTGTGTGTGTGTGTGTGTGTGTGTGTGTGTGTGTGTGTGTGTGTGTGTGGTGTGTCTATTGTGTCTGTGAGTGTGGCCACCCTGAAATACTAACAGAATATTACCAGTGCCTTTTTGACTAGTATCTGATCAGTAAAACAGCTTTTACCAATACCCTTCATCCTTATAATTGTTACCAACCTCTTGTGAAAGTAAATAACTCTTCATCTCATTTGAAATTAATTATAATTATATGTCCTGTCCAGGAAAAGTGAATAACTTACACCTGCATAAGATCGAAAAAGTATGTCATTAGATGATAGCGAAAACACATTTCAACATGGAATCAACAGACCTTAGCTCAAACAATGTTTGCTGCGTGAAAGTGAAACGGTATATATGAAAGTGACACTGATATATGTTCTACAAGACCTAAAGGTCTTGTGGAACCTTCATATATACTTTCATATATGCAAGTAACAAGCAGTGACCAGGAAAACAACAACGTTGTGACCATCCTTGGAACAACACAACTCCTGGTTGACATAGGATTTCCAGTAACGTAGCAAGGCTCCAATTGCTTAGTCTAAACACAGTAATTCCATACTCTGGATTGTGACAATGCATAGATAATATAGCTACATGGATAATAAAGAGCAAGACTCTGGAATGGAAATGTGACAAGAAGCGAGATCATGCTAACCGAAATAAAATATCTTAAAAAAAAAAAAAACTACGTAAGAGTTTTACGAGACCCCATCATTAAGCGGAACCCACCATATAGCCTGCCTCTCCCACAGTCATGTGCCTCTCCCACAGTCATGTGCCTCTCCCACAGACCATGTGCCTCCCGTAATAATGTTGGTAGAATTACCGACAATAGGTAAAGTAAAAGGACACAAGTACAACTAATGTGACATTTTTATTGCGGCAACGTTTCGCTCTCCAGGAGCTTCATCAAGCCATTACACACTCATGTGCCTCTCCCACTCACTCATGTGTGACGACATTAACTCATAAGTGCAGCGCAGATGGACAGTAAGGATCACTGAGGTGAAAGCACGTCACTTGGGAGGGAGTCAGGCAGCTACTGACACAGTCAGGACAGAGGCAACACAACGTCTGCTTTGTAAAAGGTCAAAATGGTTATAAATTAGCTTGAAGCCTTGGGATTTAAACCTTAATTAGCGAATGATTTATAATAAATGCTCAAAGAAAACAAAAATCCTTAATGCTATAAAACTAAGCAAAGTTAAAAAATGCATTTGCTGTGACAAGAAGTGGAAAAAGACACTTATGTACAGTTGGCTAGCTGAGACGTACTGAAGAAGTGTCTTGTTTGCTCCCGTGGACTGAACCAAGATGCCCTCCATCGAGCAACTTTACCAGCAACTTAAGGAAGAATTGAGGGCAGCGAAGATGGAGATACGGCGATTGACCGAGGAAAACAAGAGGATTCGTAGTAGTCCTCCTATTTCGAGTCCCTCAGGTCAAGATGGGATCATGGTCAGTGGCTGGGACAGCAGGGGACGACGAAGTTTGACGATCAAGCGACGAATGGAAAGCCGAAGAAACGATGAAGAAGAAAGGAGACCTGCTGTGGAAATACTCCGGTGAAACTCCAAGCATTCTCGGTGATACCCGACGATGTTGAGTCTATACTGGGATCGTCACGACGAACGGACAACAAGGAAGGTAAGAATATTGTTGTTGTTGGGGACTAAGCAGGCTTAGATACATGGAATAGGGCATTCTGCTTGAAGGACGGGAGGTAGGAGACAAAGGGTTTTGTTTTCTGGGGCTGGGATGGAGGAATTGTTAGCCGGCTCTCTTGGACAACATCATGAGCGGTAATGGGAATCCAATCCTATTATTTGCCTCAGTGCTGGAGGCAATGATGTAGAGCAAGCGTGAAGTGAGGATTTAGTTAGAAAGTTCTGGTCAGCTATAGACATGATTAGGAAGAAGGGGGGGCCGCCCCATTGTTATATGTGGGCATTTTGCCAGCAGAGGTGTTGTTGGTTATGAATGGTTGTCCAGAGCAATTCGTATAATTGTTGGCTGGAATAAACACTGTAAGGATAATGCAGTAACATCATTGACAAACTGGGACAATTCTATGCCGAATGGACATGTATGCCAGGGATGGGTTCACTTAATCCATGGCAAGGTGTGGTTTTCTTGCAAACTCAGTAGTTTGAGGGGGTTGTTAGGACTTTAAATTAGGATTAGTTAGAGGTATGGGTTTAGAAATGAATAATAATGAGTATGGATATATTGCTTAGCTCTGATATTTAAGAATGTTAATAGTAACTGTCATGGGAGTAACTTCTGGGGTAATGATTAATTTCAGAAATTGTTTGTAAAAACAAAGATGAATTAGGGAAAAATGTGCAGAAGAAAAACATATGATGGTATATTTATGCTAACAGTCGAAGTGCAAGAAATAAATTAATGAACTACGTTTGGTAGATGTGCTGGGAACTTTCATATCATTGCATTAACTGAAACGTGTGGTATGATTTAAAGAGTCGGGAATGACTTGCTGAGTGTAATATTCGGGGATTTAAGTTGTTCAATGTGGATAGATGTAATGGGAAGGGGGGAGGAGTTTGCATTGTATGTTCGAGAAATATATTAATTTGTTGCATATAAAAAACAGGTATAAAAATAGATGGAGCAAGTAACAGTGTCTTTTTGTGGTGAGTTTCGTGGAGGGGTCAAGAAAAAACTAATTCTAGGTGTAATATACCGACCTCGAGGCTTGGATCAATAGAGGGAGACTTCTTTGGGACGATATTGTTAGGGCTTCTGGACTCAGTAACATAGTCTGTAGGGGACTTTAACTTTAGCCAAATTGACTGCCCTAAGATCATTGAACAGGTAATCTAGAGTCCAGTGACTTCATTGGAAACAGTTCAGGATCTGTTTTCTGGAACAGAGTGTTAACTGAGCCTTACCAGGGTTAATAATTTGTACTAGACCTAGTCTTGTCAAATATGAAACACTCGTGAATAATCTGGAGATCATGAAGAGCTTGGCGCATGTGATCACAAAGCGCCATGACCTTTAGCATTAATTGGGAATGCAAGAATATGATAATACGTTAAAAATCCCGGATTTTACGTTCTGGATTATAAGGAACTTAGGGAACATCTGTCTAATTCTTGATTGGGGTTATCTAGCTAATGATTTTATTGACGATAATCATACTTATGAATATGAAGGGATCTGACTTTTAAGATTTGTTTTCTTAATAATGTACACAGTGCCAGAGTATATACATTCCCCAGAGAGAAAATTAGGTCAATAATAACGATCCCAAATGGGTAACAGGAAGGCCTAAAGCATCTATTAGGGGAGAAAGAGAAAAGGGGGAATTTATAGGGCATATGGAAGAGGAGAGGTTAACCTTACTGACCAATATGTTCAGCTTAAAAGAGAAGAACGAGAAGTAAAAAGGGGATTAGAAAAGGCTAACGTGACTATGAAATTATGTGTTGCTAAGAATCAAAGGATACTCCAAAGGGTTCTTTCAGTGTAGGACGAATGTGAAGGAAAAAGTAGGACCTCTGAAATCTGGGTGGACAGCTGACGGATAATGAACTGGAAATGTGTTCCTTATTTAATGACTATTTTTTGTCGTTTTTACACAGGAAGAAGTAAAATGAGATTTCCAGTAATTACAATTCCTTTAGTTCCTGAGAATTTAAGTTTTTCAACTAAATTACTGTCACGAGGGACCATGGTTATTAAAACAGATAGACAAGCTGGAAACAAAATAAGTCCCCGGGACCCGATGAGTTGTTTCTAGGGACTTAAGGAATGCAGATGGAGGCTTAGTCAAGCCATTAACGGGCGTGTATTCAATTGCGACCATCTTACCAGTTGTTGTGCCCAGACGTTTGTGGAAGATGGCTAAATGTTGCGTTCTATATTCAAAATCAGGGGTAGTCCACTCCTTCAAAATTACGTCCAATAAGCCTGACATCTATAGTGGGGCAAGTTATTAGAATCAAGTATAGCTGACATTATCAGAAGTCACCTTGAAGAGCATAAACTTGAATAATGAATACTCAGCATGATTCACCGAGAGGTCGTTCCTGCCTGACAAACTTACTGACGTTCTTCAATAGAAACATTTGAGGCGTTTGACAGTGATAAGGAATATGATTATTGTTTATTTGGAAAATTTTAGTAAAGCCTTCGACAGAGTACCTCACAGAGACTCTTTAAGAAAAGTGGCAGGCTCATGGTATAGGAGGTAAAGTTCTAGCATGGATTGAGGCATGGCTTACCAATTGAAAGCAGGAGTTACCCCATTAATGGAGTGAAATCTGAATGGGGATTAGTCACTAGTGGCGTTTTCCACAAAGGAATCAGTTTTAGGCCCTCTCTTGTTCATAATTTACATTAATGCCTTGATTGAAGGGATTACTAGTGACATGGTAAGTTTGCTGATGTACAAAGATAGGCCGTATAATTCACTCGGAGGAGGAAATTATCAATGAACTCCGGACGATTTGAACAAATTAATGTCTTGGTCTGAAAAAATGGCAGATGATGTTAATGTGGATAAGGTAAGGTACTTGCCCTTGGTAATGAAAATAACCCTCAAGCTATAATCTAGGTGAAGTTAGAGCTTGCGTCATGCAGAATGTTAAAGGGACTTGGGAATTGTGGTGAGCAGAATCTGAAGGCCAAGACAGCAGTTGCCTTAGTGTAAAGTGTGCGCAAAAACTAGGCCAACAAGATTACTTGGATTTATCTCAAGAAGTATAAGTTAACAGAAGTCCCAAAAGTTATTTTACAGCTATATACATCCTATGAGGCCTCATTTAGATTATGCTGCTCAGTTTTGGTCCCCTTACTACAGAGATGGACATAGACTCATTAGAGAACATACAGAGAAGGAATGTCAAAATGATTTACTGTGTAAGGAACCTTCCCGGTATGAAGATTAGACTTAAGCCTTTTAAATCTCCACCTCTCTGGGAGGAGCGTAGAATGAGGGGAGATATCATTGAAGTGTATAAGTGGATGCGGGCATAAACAAGGGAGACGAGACATTAATAAAGTACTGAGGGTGTCGAACCAGGTAAGAACCAGGACTAATGGATTTAGTTGGATTAATTTTAGATTTAGAAAGGGCATAGGTAAGTACTGGTTTTCTAACAGGGTTGTAGATGCGTGGAACAGTCTTCCCAGTGGGGTGATAGAGGCTGGGACCTTGGGTGGCTTTAATTAAGAAGAGACTGGACAAATATATGAGTGGGGAGGGCTGGGTTTGATGGTTGTTAAGGGGTACGGGAGGAGAGTTATTTCTTGAGTAGCTTTAGGTAGATGTCGTTTTGATAAGGAGCTGCCTCGTATGGGCCAGTAGGCCTTCTGCAGTGTTCCTCCATTCTTATGTTCTTATGTAAACGTTTCGCCACGAGTGGCTTCTTCAGTCCTAATGTGTGTGATGAATGGCTTGAAAAACCGACAAGTTGAAGATAAAGACACTTATGCAGCATATGGGAATCTTTATTCAGGAAACGTTGAACACTTGTTCAACCTTTGGACGAAGACCTACTTCTACTAGTGGATGGTACCACTATGACCCCGCCTCCGCCTGCTTCATCTCACCTCACTACAGTATATAAGCCACGTCTACGGCCCTATGCTGTACATTCTACAAGACTGAACACATCGACTCCAGGTTGAGGGACTGATTACCTCATTCTCCTCCCTCTTACGCACTTTCCTCTTTGTATTGGACTGATGAAGCCACTGTGTGGCGAAACGTTTCCTGAATAAAGATTCCCATATGCTGCATAAGTGTCTTTATCTTCAGTCCTAATACAAGGAGGGAAAAACAAGAAAACATATTATATATCAGTGGGCAGGAGTTTTTCAGGTTAGTGACGCGGGGTAGATGTTGGTAGTAGATATAGTAGTAATGGAACTACGGAGGTGAGGCTAGAGAGGGATCTGCTGGCCAACAAGCAACACCAGTTCCCAGGATGGTAATATTTCTTCTTGCTTAAGTAATTTTGAAATACTGTAACTACCGCCATTTTTGCTTTTATTCAGTGTTACAGACAGAAATATAGTGCAGCTTCAATGCCATTTTCTCCGTCTTAAGTCGTTATTCTTTAATCACTAGTTTAGCTTCATTGAATTTAATGGGTGCCCAACATCGTCCCTATGTTTGAACAAATGCGTTTTTGCGGTCATCATTCTGCAAGATTTTTGTGAACATTAAAATGGTTATAAAATACGACAGGTTGTTAGGTAAGACACATATGCAACAGTTAGGTCATCTTATTAGGAAAAGTTTCGCCTACACAGTAGCTTCTTCAGTCAAGTACAGAAAAGTTGATAGAACAGAGATACTTGATAGACGATGTAATCAGTCCATCACCCTTAAAGTTTTGAGGTGGTCAGTCCCTCAGTTGGAGAAGTAGAGCATTGTTCAATAAGTATGAAACAATATAAAGATAATAGTGACGGGGATGGAGCTTTTTATAGCGCCAAGAGGTGAGCGTAGGCCACTAGGAGGAGGGTCAAGAACTCAGATTGCTAGAGGTCAGGTCCTCTACTTCATATCCAGACGCTCTCACTAGTGGAAGTTGTCGAAGTTGATTGCAGGTTCTGTACCAAGATACCTTGTGTTGCAGTTGCTGACAGATTGAACAATTATAATGGTATAAAAATACCGACAGCGTTGTTTAGGTAGACCACATATGCAACAGTTAGGTATCTTTATTTATGAACGGTTCGCCATAACAGTTGGCTTTTAAGTTCCAGATGAGGGAACTGACCACCTCAAAGCTTAAGGAGTGATGGGACTGTTACATCATTTCAAAGTATCTTCTGCTTCTATCAACTTTTCTGTACTTGACTGAAGAAAGCCTACTGTGTAGGCGAGACGTTTCATATAAAGAACCTATGTTGTAATATGTGTCTTACCTAACAAACCTGTCGGTATTTTATTACCATTTTAATGTTCAATCTGTCAGACACTGCAACACAAGGGTATCTTGGTACAGACCTGCAATCAACTAAGTCAGTCGACTTAGCTCGAGTGGTGACGTGTGCTTACCTAACACATCGACGATCTCGCCTCTCTCGGATTACCCCGTGTTGAGGTAGTGCTTTGCTTTGAGTAGTGCTTGCTGGATTCGTCTCCTTCTCCACATCAGGATTGGTGCGTCGGTGGTTGCCGACCGAGGGAGGAAGGATGCCTCTTGCTGCCTGAATTCTCATCGCCTGTTGACTGCACGCCATACAGCCAGTCTCGCCGCCACTCAGGATATACAGTGCTCCATCAAGCTACAGTTCACCTCCTCAGTGTCCTGCGCCAGGCAAGTACGTGTGTCTACTTACACGTACTTGCCTAGCTGAGTACTCTCACTTTTTGGCCGATCGTCACCTCCAATTACATCTTTTCGTAATTAGACGATGCCTTCGTTGCCTTCCACCTCTCACCCCCCTTCCACTCTCCCCCAACCTCCCACACCTGCCTCTGCTTCTACTAAATCCAATTCCTTCTCGCTAAACCTCAAATTTTCTAATCCTGATGCCACTATCTGTCCGGAAAATTTATTATATCAGATCACTGGTGCACCTCAACTTAAAGTCTTCAAAACCAACTCAGGCTTCAAACTCCTTCTTGACAAACATTCCACGAAGGTCACCCAAGCATACCGAAAAAAACTTCTCAACGCAGGTTTCACCATTTTTTTGGGGACTCCTGAGCACCGTGCCAAAAGCACAGCTTGCTAAACACTAGACTAATCTCTCCTGACAGCCTAGACACGACAAAGAAGATTTAAAAAAAGAACAGTACTAAGAACAAATCTCTTTTGACGAATTTACGACCAGAAAACTCTACCATTCTAAAAATACGCTTTTTACCCTGCGACGCCTCTCATCTTCAGTCAAGGCCTTTGCCAAGAAAAACCGCATTCCTCCAAACGCTCTCTTCACTCCAACTTCCACCAATCACACAATGTTTTAAAATGCTACAAATTTCGGCCACACAAAAACCATGAACATCTACACAAGTCGCTCCAGATTTCAGAAACTGGCCACTTCGGGAATACTTGCAAATTTCCCCCACTAAATTTTTCTAACTGCGGCGGGCACACACGCAGTTGCAAATTCCTGCCCTTCCCAGAAAGCACATTTCTCCCCTCAGGGGAAACCAACCTCCCTCCCCCCCAACCCTTCCCCGCCCTCCCTCCCCTTCCTTCCCCCCTCCCTCCCCTTCCACACCCCCCTCCCCTACCCCCAATCCCTGGCCCCCCCACGTATTTGGGTCACCTTTTCCCCACTCAAACATAAAACCCAACACACAGAATAAAAGCCTTTCCTTCACACCCACACTAGACTACAAAATAACTGTCAACTTGCCACTGCTCCCCAAAAAGGGGTTCGAGTAATCCCCCTGTTGTGAGTCCCCAGGTTAAGAGGGAGCTTGGTCAGTGGCCGGGCAAAAGGAAACCAAACTGAAGAACAAGAAAACGGTTGGAGAGGCAGAAACAAGAGAAACCAAAAACAAAACCCTGGAACTTTCCAACCCATTCTCGGTGCTACCGACAATGTGGGTTCTATGGAAAACCACAACGACACCAAAAAAGCATTTGGGAGACGTGAGTGAGACATCCCTAGAAAAACCCCAACGAAAGACCATCGAGAACGTCTTTACGAATTCTCAATGGGGGTAAAAGCTACCTGGAGCATCACGACGGACGACCAAGGAGGGAAAAACATTGTTGTTGTTGGGGATAGCCAGTTTTGGTACATGGAAGGGGTTCTGTTTGGGAAGGAGAGGGGCAAAAGAGGTTTTCCCCGGGGGTGGATGAAAGGAATTGTTAGCCGTCGGATGACATCTGAGAGGAATGGAGCAATCCCATTATCCTCTCAGTGCTGGGCAAAGATGTTTTTTGGGGATAGGAGTGAGGACCTGTTTCATTTTAGGGCAGCAAAAGAAATTTGGAAGAAGGTGGAAACCTGTCATAGGGAATTTTGCCAAGGAGGGAGTTAAAGAAAGGTTGTCCAGAGCAATTGGTGTCAAATTCGGGGTGGACAAAAACTGTGGGGAAAAGCGGTAACATTCATTACAACTGGGACCTTTTCTAGGCAGAAAGACATGTATGCCAGGGATGGGGTCACTTGCTGGGTTTTGGGGGGGGGAGACTGGCCAACGCAGTGGAGGGAGCTGTTAGGTCTTAAACTAGGAAAAAGTTGTGGTATGGTTTGGGGGGGAAAACTGGAAGTCACAGGGGAGTAAAAGATACAGGAGAACTAGTAATAGGGAAATAGGGGGAAATTTTGGAAGCCAGTGGCAAAAAAAAATTTCAATGACATAATAGGGTTTTGGGAATAACAGAAAGGACAGGAAGGGAAAGAGAAGGAGGGGCATTAAATAAATTTTTTTACACAAATAGTCGCAGTGCTAGGGAA
>NW_026504071.1:0-13836 GCF_026875155.1 Cherax quadricarinatus
CCCCTCTGTCTTTGAATCTCATGTTGAGCTCCTCACATACTTTGCGGTCGTTTCTTGTGACCTCCCCTCCTTTCTTCCTCAGCCTGAATACCTGGTCCTTGACTGTTGTTTTCCTCCTTATGTGGCCATATAAGAGCTGTGGGTCAAATTTGGCTTTTGCTGCTATGTTATTCACGTATTGTCTTTGAGCCTCCCTTCTCACCTGTGAAAATTCATTTCTGGCTCTATGACTGCTCTCCTTATTCTCATTGGTCCTTTGTCTGCTATACTTCTTCCATTGTCTAGCACACTTGATTTTGGCATCCATGTACCTTTGGGTAAACCAAGAGCTCATCCTGGCTTTTTCATTATTTCTGTTTCCCATGGGTATTAACCTCTCCTGAGCTTCCTTGCATATTGTTGTCACGTATTCCATCATCTCGTTTACTGATTTCCCTGTTGGTTCTCTGTCCCACTGAAACCCGAGAAGGAGATTCTTCTTGCCTGCGTAGTCCCCTTTCTTGTAGTTTGGCAATGTTCGTCAGGCCCTTCTGGCTTCTGTCTCCACTTGTAATTCTACTGCGTATTCGAAGCTCAGAACCACATGATCGCTGGCCCTAAGGGGTCTTTCATATGTGATGTCCTCAATATCTGCACTGCTGAAGGTGAATACTAGGTCCAGTCTCGCTGGTTCATCCTCTCCTATCTCTGTGGTAGCGTCCCTTACATGTTGGTACATGAGGTTTCTCAGTACCACGTCCACCATCTTAGCCTCCACGTTTCTGGGCCCCAATGTGGCTCCAGGTTCTCCCAGTCAGTTTCCTTGGGGTTGAAGTCGCCCATAATCAGCAGCTTTGCCCTGCTTGCGTGAGCCCTTCTGGCCACTTCAGCCATTGTGTAAACCATTGCTCTGTGACTCTCATGATACTCTTGCCTTGGCCTCCTGCTGTTCTGTTGTGAGTTATACATCACTACAATTACCACTTTGGGATCTCCAGATTGAAGCGTTCCTGTTATGTAATCTCTTGCTTCTCCTCTGTCTCCTCTCTTCAGCTCATGAAAATCCATCAGTTTTTGATGAGCAGTACCACTCCTCTACCCCCTTTGTTCCCTCTGTCTTTCCTCAGGATTTGATATCCCATTGGAAAGATGGCATCTGTTATCATACCTGTGACCTTGGTTTCTGTGAGAGCTATGATGTCCGGTGATGCCTCTTCAACTCTTTCATGCCACTCCTCTCACTTATTCGTTATTCCTTCAGTGTTTGTGTACCATACCTTCAGTTTCTTCTCCAACACTGTGCTTGAGGGGTCTGTGAGGGTGGGGGACCTGGCAATGTGCTGCAGGATTCTACAGTGTAATGTGGGGTGGGGGCTGTAAATGTGGATTGTGGTTTGTGTTGGGATAGCTTGTTTGGTAGAGGGGCTCTGGGAGTGATTCTTTGTAGGCTTGCACTTGTTGCTCTGCCTTGCTCTGGTTGCCCTTTGCTGATTCTGTCCTTGTCTCTTTTCCTAGCCCCTTTCCCTTTTGTGTCTTCTCCCTCAGCTGGTGCTGGTGTCATTCTATTTTTGTTCTGTCTCTGTTTAGGATCACCCTCTTGTATGTTGACGATTCCTTCAGCCATGGTTTCTCTTGCACTGTTTCTGTCTTGAAAATCAGCTTGACTGGCCGATTTCTACCCGTCATGTACCTTCCTCTCTATGAAAATTTTCTGTTTCAGACTTGTCCTCTTCGCCTATTTCTTTGATGATGCTTTCAATCTCCAGTCATTCATCCCACCATCGTTTATTGTGTGTTCTCCCCTCCCTCTCCTGAAGCCCTTGAATAAACACTGACTTCTCCATCTCCTCCTCCCATTGTCTTTCCCTATGTGTCTCTGGTTCCCTTTTGTACATAACCATTTTCTCCCTCATTTTTTCGTATAGCTCTTGGTGGCGTGGTCGTGCCTCTGCATGTGATCTATCCTCCTCTCCACCTTCACCCCCCTCACATACCTCTATCCCTGCTCAAAACTGCCCTCCCCCTTCATTCCTCGGCCCTGCATGGTGGGCTGATAGGGCCTTAGCATAATTATGTCTCCTTCCTTTCTGTTAGGCTCCTCGTTCAGTAGGGGTGTACCAGCTTCAGTTGTTATGTCTCCTCTGGTCAATACCCCTGTAACTCTTCAGCCTCTTTACCTCATATTCTACGGCCCTTATCCTGGCTTCTACAGCTTCGAGTTTGACTCCCATTTCTTCTTCTCCTCCTCCTCCATCTTCTTTTCCAATTTTGGAAAAAATTCTCCCCTCCCTCCCAATTTTGATAAAAACTCCCATTCTCTCCCTTTTTCCTTTTTGATTCTTTCCCCCCTTTTTACAAACCCATTCTCCTCTTTCCCGACCTTGGAGAACCTTTCGAACCCCATTTTTTTATTTAAGGGTTTTATTTGACGTATGTCTTTAAGGGGGGAGGGGGGGGAAAAGGGGGGGGGAAACAAATTAGGGGGGTCCCTGTGGGGCTGAAAAAAAAAGGGGGGAAAAAGGGGGGGGGAAAAAAAAGGGGGGTTGGGGGATAAAAAAGAAAATAAAGGAAAAAAAAGGGGAAGGGGAGGGGAAAAAAATAAAAAGAAGAAAGAGAAAGAAAAAAAGTTGTTGGGTAATTCTGCCCCTATTCACAAATTTCTTTTTGGTTCGAAATTATTTGATTTTTGGGGTGGGTTAGTTTTGGGGTAGTTGTGATGGATGTGGGGGGGTTGTGGGGGAGAAATTTTTTTAAGGAAGGAAAACAGGGTTTTTTTAGGGGTGGAGAGATTTTTGGGAAAAGGTTAACAAGGGTTTTGTGGGTGAGGGGGGGGTGTGTAGTGAGGGGAGGGGGGTTTGGAGGGTGGGGGTGGGGGGGTGGGGGTTGGGGAGGGGGAAAAAAAAGGGATCCCATTTTTAGGAACTGCATTCACAGGGAAGGTTTTATTTTTGTGTGTGTGGGTGGAGGGTTTTGTAATTTTGTTAGGCTATTTGATTCCCCTGGCCCCCTTTGAAATTTAGGTGTGTTTTTATTTTCCCCCATTTTGTCCTAGGCACATGTCGATTAGACACGGGCCGTTGTATTGTGTGGTTTGTTAGTTACCATTTTCCTGGGCACATGCGATTAACACTGGGCCGTTGGGGGTTTGGGGGTGTGTGTGTATGTGTGTGGTGTTGTGTAGTGTGTGTGGTGTATGTGTGTGTGGTGTGTGTGTGTGTGTGTGTGTGGGGTGTGTGTTTTTAGTTACCTTTTTTGTCCTAGACTTGTCGTTTTAACACTGCTGTTGTAGGTGTGTGGGGTGTTTTTGGTGTGTGGTGTGTGGGTGTGTTATTACCTTTTTGTCCTAGGCCATGTCGATTAACACTAGCCTTTGTGGTGTGTGTTGTGTGTTTGGTTTTTGGGGTTTGGTGTGGTGTTGTTGTGGTGTGTTGGTGTTGTTTTGTCAGCAATGCATACATGCTTTTTGTTTTTGTTGTTTTTATGTTTTTGTGTGTTTTGGGTATTTTAAAGGTGGTGTAAAAAGGTGTTGAGTGTTTTGTTGTGTGTTGCATTTTGCCAACATGTGTTGCAGTGTTGAAAAATGTGTGTTGAGTGTTGTGGTGTTGGTTTTGTTGTGTTGAGTGTTTGTGTGTTGATTTGTTGTGGTGTTGTGTTGACAACATGCTTTTTTCTTTTTGAAAAAGTGTTTTTCAGTGTTTTAAACAAACCGGTAGCAGTGTTGACAACTTTCTGTGTTGCAGTGTTGAAAACACTGTTTTGCAGTTTGACAACTCGTTTTCAGTGTTAAACAACTTTGCGTTTAGGTTGCAACATGCTGTGTTGCATTTAAAACTTTGCTGTGTTCAGTTTTAAACAACTTTGCTGTTTTTGCAGTGTTGACAACATGCTGTGTTCAGTGTTGAAAACATGCTGTGTTGCATTTTTCAACATGCTGTTTGCATTTTGACAACATGCTTGTACAGTGTTGACAAATGCGGTTGCAGGTTGACAACTTGCGGGTTTTTGCAGTGTTGACAACATGCGGGTTTGCAGGTTAAAACATTGGTGTTGCAGGTTGACAACAGTGTGTTGCAGTTTTTGACAACATGCGTTTTGCAGGGTGTTGACAACAGCTTGTTGCATTTTTTGACAACATTCGGGTTTTGCAGTGTTGACAACTTTGCTTGAGCGTGTTACAACTTTGCTGTTTTTGCAGTGTTGACAACATGCTGTGTTGCATTTTTTTACAACATGCTGGTTGCAGTGTTGACAACTTTGCTGTTTTTGCGTGTTGACAACATGCGGGTTGCATTTGACAACATGCTGTGTTGCAGGTTGACAAAAAAGCGTGTTCAGTGTTGACAACAGCTTTTCAGTGTTGACAACATGTTTGGTTGCATTTTGCTGCCAATTGCCGTGGGCAGTTTTACAACATGCGTGTTTCAGTTTTGACAACATGCTTTTGTTGCAGTGTTGACAACAGCGGGTTGCAGTGTTGACAACATGCTGTGTTGCATTTGACAAAGCTGGTTCAGTTTTGACAACTTTGCGTTTTGCATGTTGACAACTGGGTTTTGCAGTTTGACAACATGCTTTTTTCATTTGAAAACATGCGGAGTTGCGGGTTGAAACCCTTGCTGTGTTGCAGTTTTTGAAAACAAGGTGTTGCAGTGTTGAAAACACTTTTTTTGCGTTGAAAACATGCGTTGCGTGTTGACAACATTGCTGTGTTGCGTTTTTGAAAACATTGCGGTTTTTGCATGTTGACAACATTGCTTTTTTCCAGTGTTGACAACAGTGGTTGCGGGTTTTGACAACTTTCGTTTGCAGTGTTGAAAACTTTGCTGGTTCGTGTGACAACATTGCTGTGTTGCATTTTGACAACATGGTGGTTGAAAAGTGTTGACAACATTCTGTTTTGCAGGTTTTGACACATTGCGTTTGCATTTGAAAAAACATTGCGTGTTGCAGTTTTTGACAACATTGCTGTGTGCAGTGTTGCAACATTGCTGTTTGCGGGTTTTGACAACAAGTGTGTTGCAGTTTTGCCCAACGGGGGTTTTGTTCAGGTTGCAACTTTTCTGGTTGCGTGTTTGACAACTTTGCGTGTTTGCAGTTTTGACAACAGGGTGTTTGGCAGTGTTACAACAGCGTGTTGCAGTTTTGACAACATTGTGTTGAAAGTGTTGAAACATGGTTTGTTGCAGTTTGACAACTTTGCTGTTTATCCCAGTTGACTACCAGTTGAGGTTTGCGGGGGTTGGGTGACCCTGGCCCCGTTTCAGTTTGTTATTAACCATTTTGTTGGAAATGTCTTAACACTGGGCCTTTTTGGGGTGTGTAGGGGTGTAGTTGGTTTTGTTGGGTGTGTGTGTGTGTGTGTGTGTGTGTTGTTGTGTGTGTGGTGTGTGTGTGTGTGTGTGTGTGTGTGTTATTACCTTTTTGTCCTGGGCCATTTCGGTTTAGAACTAGGCCTGTTGTAAGTGGTTGTGTGTTGTTTTGGGGTGTGTGTGTGTGTGTGTGGTGTGTGTGTGGTGTGTGTGGGGTGTGTGTTGGGGGTGTTTTGTGGTGTTTAGTGTGTGTGAGTGTTGGTGTGTGGTGGGGGGGGGGGGTTGTGTGTGTGTGTGTGTGTGTTTGTGTGTGTGTTTTTGTGTGTGTGTGTGGTGTTTGGTGGTGTTAGTTAGTTATTACCTTTTTTCCTGGCCCCAAATTCGATTAGACACTAGGCCGTTGTAGGTGTTAGGTGTTGTGTTTGGGTTTTTTGGGGTTTTGGTTTTTTACCTTTTTGTCCTGGGCACATGCCCGAAACACGGGCCTTTTGTAAGTGTTGGGGTGTGTTTGGTGTTGTGTGTGGTGTGTGTGTGTGTGTGTGGGGTGGTGTGGTGGTGTGTTGTTTGGGGTTATTTGGTGGGGGTGAGTGTATTGTGTGTGAGTGGTGTTGGGGGGGTTTTGGGGTGTGGGTTGTGTGTGTTGGTGTTTTTGGGTGGTTTGTGGGGGTTTTTGTGAGTGTTGTGCAGTTACCATTTTGTCCTAGGCACTGTCGATTAGACACTGGGCCCTTTTTGTGTGTTGTAGGTTGTGGGGTTTGTAGGTGTGTTGTTTAGTTATTTGTTGTGTTGTTTGTAGTGGTGTGTGTGTGGGTTTGTGTGTGTGTGGTGTGGGTTGGTGGGGGTGGTGTTATTGGAGGGCAGGGGAGTAAAAAAGGGGTGAGAGGGGGAGAGGGACGAGTGGGGGGAGAGGTGGAGAAGAGTGAGGGGGTGTGGTAAAAGGGGAAAAGAAAAGGTGGGGAAGGGAGGAGGGAAAAACGAGAAAGAGGGAAGGGGGGAAGGGAGGAAGAAGGGAAGGGAAAATGGAAAAAAGGGGAGGGAAAGGCAAGGGAGGGGAGGGGGGAAAAGGGGGGAAAAAAAGGGGGAAAAGGGGAAATGGGGATGGAAAAGAGAAGGGGGAAAAGGGGAAGGTTAGGGGGGAGAGGTAGAGGAGGAGGAAAAGAGGGGGAAGTGAAGAGGAAAAAATGGGGGAATTTATGGTAAAAAAAACGGGGTGGGGGGGGGTGATGGGGGGAGGAAAAAAAGGGGGGGAAAGGAAAAAAGGGGGCAAAAAAAGGGGGGGGATTAAAAAGGGGGGGGGGGGGGGAACCCCTTTTTTTCCAAGGGGCACGTTCCCCTTCCTGCCTCCCTTTTCCCTCACCCCCCCAAACCATGAGATTTACAACCCCAAAAGCAAGAGGTCCTCCCCACACACACCCTAGACGTCCACTTCAAAAAACTTTTCACTGAAAAAATACCCAACACCCTGTGTTTCATCTGAGTCTTCAACTTCCAACTGTGACCCCTCTTGCTGAACCCAATCTCTGAAACATGACCGCTGTTTTTTTCCCTGACATATTCCCGACCTTTTAAGGCTTTCCCTATTCCCCCTGCCTGGCCCCACTTCTGCCTAATCTTTTGTGTGAAAACTGTGCCAAACCCTTTCTTACACTCCAAAAAATGCAATCTACCCACCCCTTTCCTTTTTGCCTTGCTGCGCACCCCCCATGAACCCATAATTTGTGACACAAGATTTCCCGCCCCGAAACCGTGCTCTATCATTGATAAGCTCCTTTCCTTTTCTAGTGCCCCAACACTCTTCTTCTGATAATTTTCCCCATGATCTTGCAACTTACAAATCATGACACTGGTCTGTAGTTTAATGCTTTTTTTTTCTCCTTTTTCTAAAAAGGAGACTACATTGCTGTCTTCCATACTTCCGGGAGTTGTTCTGTTTCAATAGATGTGTTGAGAAGTTTTTTAGGGTACACAAGCGCCTCGCTCCTTCTCTCGGACCCTAAAGAGTGTATCCAGCCCCCATCCCTTGAGGTTTCTACCTCCTAACAGCCCTCTTCACTTTTTTCCTCGGTTGTATGAATTTTGTATAACACTTGATGGTGTAAACCCCAACTTCTCCTTTCTGGAGGCCCTTTCTTCTCCTGGAACATTCTTGAATTTCCTCTTGTGCTCCTCACAACTTTTTGGTCGTTTTTTTTTACCTCCCATCCTATCTTCCCCCTGATTCCTGGGCCTTGACTATTGTTTCCTCCTGATGTGGGGTACACCACTTTGAGACGATTTTGTCTTTGCTGCTAAGTCATTTTCATATTGCCTTTAGCCTCCCGTCTTTCCTGTGCATATTCTTTCTGGCTCTACAACTGGTCTCCTTATTTTTCCCGATCCTTTGCCTTTTGTGCTTTTTCATTCCTTTGCACCTTTTGGGTTTTTTCATCACTGCACCTTTTGGGGGGCCCCGGCTCATCCGGGTCTTTCATTATTCCGTTAAGGTACAAACCTCTCCCAACTTCCTTTCAATCGTTGTCCATATTCCATCATCTCGTCTACTGAAATTTCCCCGTTCTCTGTCCCCTGAGCCCCGTTGAGGATCTTCTTTATGCTTGCATAGTCCCCTTTTTTGAGTTTTGCTTTATTCTTCCGGCCCCTTTTTGCTTCCCCCCCCCACTTGTAACTCTACTATGTATTCGAAGCTTAAACCCCATACCGGCCCCCAGGTGTCTTTCATAATGATGTCCTCAATGTCTCACATTCAAGTGAAAAAAATAGGGGCCCCTCTCGCTGGTTCATCCTCTTTTCTCTCCCTTTTAGTTTCCCTTTCATGTTGGGACAGAGATTTTCCCCGTACCACCTCTATCATCTTAGCCCTCCCCTTTTTTTGGGCCCCATGGGGCCCAAGTTCTCCCAACCTTGGGGTTGAAGCATCCATATCAGTAGCTTTGCCCTGCTCACGTGAGCCCCTTCTGGCCACTTCAGCCAGTGTTTCAACCATCGCTCTATTTCTCTCTCAAAATCTTTCCTTGGCCCCTGCTGTTCGTGGTTTATAACATACGCAAAATTTCCCCTCGGGACCTCCAACTGAAGCATTTACTAAAAGTAATTTTTTGCTTCTCCTCGTCCCTCTCTCCATTCATCAAAATCCATTGGTTTTTTGATCAGTAGTGCCACTCCTCCCCCCCTCTGTTCCCCCATCTTTTCCCAGGATCGATACCTTTTGGGAAAGATGGCATCTTTTATCACCCCTGTACTCGTTTTTTGTGAGGGCTATGATGTCCAGTGTGCCTCTTTGACCCCTTTTGTGCCACTCATCTCACTTATTTGTTATTTTCCCCAGTTTCGCTCCAACCTGGTTTTGGGGGGGGGTCGTGAAGGGGGGGGATCTTGCAGTTACTGCAGGATTCTCAGCGTGTGACTGTGGTGTGGCTGTGGGCTGTGTTGGGATAGCGTGATTTGGGTTTTGGGTTCTGGGGTGATTGTGTGTGCTTTTCTCTTGTTGCCCCTGCCCTCTCTGGTTGTCCTCTGCTAAACTGTCCTTGTCTCTCCTCCTAGCCCGCGATTTTGTGTCCTCTCCATCACTGCGTCTTCTGTGTTCGTTTTTTCTCGGTCTGGGAAAACCCTCTTGTAAGCTGCCGATTCCTTCAATTGGGTTTCTCTAAAGGATCCTGTTTTGCATTGTTTTCTGTCCTGAAAACCGCTTGATCATCATTTTCTCCCTTCAAATACCCCCCTATTTTCTGAAAAATTACAATCTTAGATATTTCCTCTTTACCTATTTTTTTATAAGTTTCCAAAACTCCTGTCTTTCCCGCCCCCATCTTTCAGTGTGGTCCTTCCCCACTCTCCTAACCCCGGGAAAAAACCTGACTTTTGCCCTCCCCTCCTCCCATTCCGTCCCCGTTCTCGGTTTCTGTCTGTACATGACCAAATTTCCTCTCATTTTCCCTAGCCTTGGGGAAATGGTCTTTGTGTGTGGTGTGGGGTGGGTGTGTGGTTTTGTGTGTGTGTGTGTGGTGTTTTGTGTGTGGTGTGTGTTTTGTGGTGGTGTGTTGGGGCTGTGTGTGTGTAGTATGTGTGTGTGTAGGTGTGTGTGTGTGTGTGGTGTGTGTGTGTGTGTGGTTGTGGTTGTGGGTGTTGTGGGGTGTGTGTGTTGTGTGTGTGGTGTGTGTGTGTTTTTGTGGGTGTGTATATGTTTTTAAATTTTTAAAGAGTAATATTTCAGGGGATTTTTTTTTCCTTTTCATAGTGAAGGTACAGCATATCTGCCCCTGAAGGACAGTGCTAAATGATGATATGTATACGTGACGATTGTCCTTACGAACAAATTATTTGACCGGAAAATGTATACCCCAGAGTTTTCATTTGTTCCTATCACCTTCCCCTTCTTTTTCTCCTTTCTCCTTTCGTTCCCTTCCTCTTCTTCTTTCCTTCTCTTTGATTAAATAATATTTCCCTTTTTTGGAGGATCAAAAACTTACACTAACTCTCTAAAACAAATTTCAACATACATAGTGAGAGCATACAGCTGTTAAAGTGAAATCCTGGCAAGGATAGAACGGGTTGGGGGTTTAAACCGGGGTTCAACCCACCAGTTCCCACCTTACCAGAATCTTTTTAATAGTTGTATACTTTTCCGAAAGAGAGGAATTAGACACGCGTGCATCACCTGGGGGTCTAAGCTTGCCAACCAGTGGTTTTTTTACACTTTTTTGCTGGGAAAATTACCTCACTCTGAGATATTTCTACAAGGTTGGGGACGATCATACTTTTTTCGTAATATATCAGGCAAAGCCCCCGTGCTTGCTTTTCCTCCCGTGCTTTTCTTCCTCTCACCTTGCTTGTCTTCTCTCTCATCGGCTTGTCTTCTCTCTCACCTGGCTTGTCTTCCAATCACCTGTGCTTTTCTTCCTCTCACCTTGCTTGTCTTCTCCTCACCCGGCTTGTCTTTTCTCTCACCCGTGCTTTTCTTCTCTCTTACCTTCTTTACTTCTCCTCACCCGTCCTTTCTTCCTCCCCCTGTCCTTGTCTTCCCTCACCGTCCTTGCTTCTCTCTCACCGCCTTTCTTTTTCTCCACCTGTGCTTGACTTCTCTCTCACCTTTCCTTGTCTTTTCCCCCCCTGTCCTTGTCTTCTCCTCACCTGTCCTTGTCTTTTCCCCTCCCTGCCTTTCTACTCTCAACCCTTTCTTTACTTCTCTCTTACCTGTCCTTTTCTTTTCTATCACCGTGCTTGTCTCCCTTCACCTTTTTGGGTTTTACTTCTCTCTCACCCCGTCCTTTTTATCTCTCACCTGTCCTTTTCTTTTTTCCCACCTGTCCCGTCTTACTCCACCTGTGCTTGACTTCCTCTTACCTGTCCTTGCTTCTCTATCACCGTGCTTGTCCTCATTCTCACTTGGGACTTTCTTCCCCCTCACCGTCCCTTTTTCTCTCTCCACCGTCCTTGTCTTTTCTTTTCACCTGTGCCTTTTTCTCTCTCTTAAACCTTGGGTGTCTTCACTCAAAACCCTTCCCTTTTCCCTATCACCTTTCTTTTCTTATTTCCCTTTTGCTTGTTTTCCTCTCACCTAGTTTTCTTCCCTCTCACCTGTCTTTTCTTCTCTCTCACCGTGCTTTCTTTTCTCTCCACCTGGCTTGTCTGCCTCTCACCTAGTTTGTATTCCCCCTCACCTGTGCTTTTCTCTCCCCTCACCTGTGCTTGTCTTTTCCCCTCACCATGTTTATCTTTTCTCTCACCTGTGCTTGTCTTTTTCCTCACCTGTGCTTGTCTTCTCCCACTTGTGCTTTTCTTCCCCTCTCACCGGGTTGCCTCTCTCACCTGTGCTTGTCTTCTCTCTTACCCCGGGTTGTCTTCTCTCTCACTTGTCTTTTTTCTCTCTCCCCCTGTGTTTCTTTTCTCTCACTTGTTTCTTGTCTTCTTTTCCACCTGTGCTTGTCTTCTCTCTCACCCGTGCTTTTTCTTCTCTTTTCACCCTTTCTTGCTTCTCTCTCACTTTTCTTTTTCTTCCCCCCTCACCCTTTCTGTCTTTCCTCTCTCACCTATTTTGTTTTCTCTCACCGTGCTTTCTTCCCCTCTCATTGTGCTTGTCTTCTCTCTCACCTGTGCTTTCTTCTCTCCACTTGTGCTTGCTTCTCTCCACCTTGTTTGCTTCTCTTTTACCTTCTTGTCTTCTCTCCACTTGTTCTTTTTCTTTTCCCACCTGTGCTTGTCTTCTCTTTCACCTGTGCTTTTCTTTCTCTCACTTGTGCTTGTCTTCCCCTCTCACCTGTGCTTGTCCCTTTTCTTTCAAACTGTGCTTGTCTTTTTCTCTCACTTGTGCTTGTCTC
Source organism: Cherax quadricarinatus (assembly GCF_026875155.1). Lineage (NCBI taxonomy): Eukaryota > Metazoa > Arthropoda > Malacostraca > Decapoda > Parastacidae > Cherax > Cherax quadricarinatus. The sequence goes on from NW_026504071.1 coordinate 11,603, forward strand.
TCTCTCACCCGTGCTTTTCCTTTTTCTTTCACCTGTCTTTTCTTCTCTCCCACCGTGCTTGTCTTCTCTTTCACCGGGTTGTCTTCCTCTCACCTGTGCTTGATTCTCTCTTTCCTTACTTGTCTTTTCCTTTCCTGTGCTTGTCTTCTCTCTCACCTGTGCTTGCTTTTCCCCTCACCCTGCTTTTCTTCTCCTCACCTGTGCTTGTCTTCATTCTCACTTGTGCTTTTCTTTCTCCTTACTTTTGCTTGTCCTTTTCCCCTCACCTGCTTTTTCTTTTCCTTTTACCCTTGCTTTTCTTCTCTCTTTCCTTGCTTGTCTTCTCTCTTTCCTTGCTTGTCTTCTCCATACCTGGGTTTTCTTCCAACACCTGTGCTTGTCTTCTCTCTCACCTGTGCTTGCTTCCTCCATCTGTGCTTGTCCTTTTCTCTTACCTGTCTTGTCTTCCCCCCTCACCTGTGCTTGTCTTCTCTCTTACCTGGCTTGTCTTCCTCTCACCTGTGCTTGTCTTTCTCCACCTGTGCTTGTCTTTCTCTCTCACCTTGCTTGTCTTCCCTCACCTGTGCTTGTCTTTTCTCTTACCTGTGCTTGTCTTTTCTCCACCTTGCTTGTCTTCGTCTCACTTGTTTGTCTTCCTCTCCCTTTTTGGGCTTTCTTCTCTCTCACCGTGCTTTTCTTCTCTCTCACCTGTGCTTGTCTCTCTCCTCACTTTTGCTTGCTTTTTCTCTCACCTGGTTTGTTTTTTTCCCTTTCCTGTGGTTGACTTCTCTATCACCTGTCTTTTCTTTTTCTCCACCTTTTCTGTCTTCTCTCTCACTTGTGCTTTTTTTTCTCTCTTTACCTGGTTTGTCTTCTCCTACTTGGGTTTTTCTTCTCTCTCCCTGGGCTTGTCTTCTCTCTCACTTGTGCTTGTCTCCTCTCACCTTGCTTGTCTTCTCTCTCACCCTTCTTGTCTTCTCTCTCACCTGTGCTTGTCTTCTCTCTCACCTTTGCTTGTCTTTTTCTCAAAGGGGGTTTTTTTTTTCACGGGTTTTTTTTTTTTGGCTTGTTTTTAGGCGCCCTTTTTCCTGGTTTTTTTTTTGGCTTGGTTTTCCCACCCCTTTTTCCTTTCCCCCGGCTTGCTTCCCCCAGGGCCCCCCCGGTTGTTTTTCCTATTGCTTTTCCGCCCCCCGTTTGGCCCCCCGGGCCTTTTCTTGGCTTTTTTTCCCCAACCCCGGGCCCCCCCCTTTTTGTTTCTTTTCCCCATTTGTTTTTTCTCTCCCCTTTTTTTTCCCCCCGTTTTTCCTCCCCTTGGGCCCCCAGGCGGGTTTTTTTACCGGGTCTTTTCCCCGTGGTTTTTTTTTTCCCCGGGGGGCTTTTTCCCAGGGGGGCCCCCCCCCTGGCGCCCTCCCCGCGCCCCCTTTACCGGGGGGCCCCCACCGCTTTTTCTCTCCTTCCGGCTTCCCTTCACTTGGTTTTCTTTTCCCCAGGGGCCCCCCCCCGGGTTGTTTCCTCTCACCTGTGCTTGCCCCCCCCTTTTTTTGTTTCCTTTTTCACCCGTGCTTTTTCTCTCCCCTTTTCCTTTTTCCCCCCTTTTCCTTTTTTTCCACTTGTGTTCTTCCCCCCCTTCCCCGGCTTGGGTCTTTCTTTCCCTTCCCTGGCTGTTTCCCCCTTTCCCTTCTTTCTTTTTCCCCACCTGTGCGTTTTACCGGCGCCCCCCCTGGGGCCCCTTTTTGGGTTTTTTTCCCCCCCAGGTTGCCCCCACGGGGGGCTCCCAACCGCTTTTCCCTTTTTTGGGGGTTTTTAGGGGCGCCCCCCCCTTTTTTTTTTTAAAGGGTTTTTTATTTTTTTTTTAGTTTTTTTTTTCATGTGCTTTTTTTCTAATTCTTGTTTTTATTCCTTGCGTCCCACCCTTTTTTCCCCCCCCCACCGGTTGCCCCTACCGTCCTTATTTTCCCCCCTTTTTCTTCTTATTCACCTGCTTCTTCCCCGCTTGCCTTTTTTTCCCCTTTTGTTTCCCCACTTTTTTTTCCCCCTGGCCCCCACCTGTGCTTTCTTTCTTAAAACCTTTTTGCCCTTTCCCATGGGTTTTCCCGCCGTTTTTTCCCCCTTGTGCGCTTCCCCACCGGTTTTTTTTCCCCCCCATGTGGGGGTTTTTTCCCCCTACCTTCTTGCTTCCTTTTTGGGGGCCCCCTTTACCCGGAGCTTCCCTACCGTCAATTCCTTTTTCACCTTGCTTGCTGTTCTCTCACCCC
>NW_026504072.1:0-10423 GCF_026875155.1 Cherax quadricarinatus
GTGATCTCCTCACTGACATTAATCACTGTCCCACTGAAAGAAAAACTTGAACATCAAGTTTACTGCTCCAGTTATCTCCAAGGGAACCCAGGACTTTAAGTTAGATGTGTATTGGTATCCTTGTTTGGTAATCGGTACTGGGTGGTTTATATACACAGCTGTTCCCTACTGTATATACACTGAGTAGCAGTTGTAAATACTGAGAATAGTTTACCTGGAGTTTACCTGGAGAGAGTTCCGGAGGTCAACGCCCCCGCGGTCCGTCTGGACAGGCTCCATGGTGGATCCGAGCCTGATCAACAAGACCCTGTTACTGCTGGCTGCAGCAAACCAAACGACAGCCACAGCCCGGCTGTCAGGAACCGACTTTAGGTGCTTGTCCAGTGCCAGCTTGAAGACGGCCAAGGGTCTGATGTATTCCCCCTTATGTAATGTCTGGGAGGCCAGTTGAACCAGTCTCGGGCCCCTGCCACTTATTGTATGGTCTCTTAAAGTGCTAGTGACACCCCTGCATTTCATTGGGGGGGATGTTGCAATCTCTGACAAGTCTTATGCTTTCGTAGTGATGGAATTTCGTGTGCAAGTTCGTTACTAGTCCCCTCTAGGATTTTCCCAGGTGTATATAATCAGTATCTCTCCCGCCTGCGTACCCAGGGAATACAGGTTCGGAACCTCAAGCGCTCCCCAGTATTGAGGTGTTTTATCTCCGTTATGCGCAGCCGTAAGGTTCTCTGTAGCATCTTCTAGGTCAGCAAATTCACCTGCCTTGAAAGGTGCTGTTAGTGTGCAGCAAACCAGCCTAGATAAACAAGTACCTGAAGAGTGTCATCATGGGTCCTTGCATCCCTATTTTGGAAGTTTCATTTATCCAATCCTGTCATTTTTCAAGTCAGATGCGATTGATACAATGTATGTCCTTGAAGGTGAGAATCCTCCGACATGATCACTCCTCCCAGTCTTTGACGTTTGGTGATTCGCTCCTATTTTGTGCCAGAAATTTGTTTTGTACTTGATGGAAGATTTAATTTCCTCGTGTTTTACCATATCCTGATTAATTGAAATTTCTCATCGTTGAAACTCATATTGTTTTCTGCCAGACCACTGAAAGATTTTGGTTGATGTCCGCCTGGAGCCTTGCAGTGTCTTGCAATGGGAAGACACTGTCATGCAGATTCGGGTGTCATCTGCAAAGGAAGACACGGGTTGCTGTGGCTGAACAACCTTGTCCTATGTCGGAAATGAGGATGAGGAACAAGACGGGACGCGAGTACTGTGCCTTGTGGAACAGAGCTTTTCAACCGTATCTTAGCAGCCTCGGACTTTACTCTGTTGACGACTACTCTCTGTGTTCTGTTAGTGGAGGAATTATAGATCCATCGACCGACTTTCCTGTTATTCCCTTAGCACGGCATTTTGTGCCTATTACGCCATGTCACACTTGTTCGAAGGCTTTTGCAAAGTCTGTATATATTAATCCTGCATTCTTTTTGTCTTCTAGTGCATTTAGGACCTTGTCGTAGTGATCAATAGTTGAACAGACAGGAGCGACCGAGTCTAAACCCATGTTGCCCTGGGTTGTGTAACTGATGGTGTTTCTAGATGGGGGTGATCTTGCTCTTAGGACCCTGTCTAGATTTATAGGATAGGGATGTTAGTGCTATTGTCCTTAGTTCTTTTTGCTGTTGCTTTAACTGCCCCCTTTGTGGAGTGGGGCTATGTCATGTTGGTTTTAGTAACTGTGGGACTGACCCCCGTGTCCATTCGTCCCTCTCCATATGGATGGAAAAGGCTCGTGATAGGGGCTTTCTTGCAGTTCGTTGGATGAACACGAGTTCATAGTCCAGGCCCTGGGGCAGATTGCAATGCATGTCATATAAGCCTGATCGAAGTCATTTGCGTCAGGATAACATCGGATAGGCTTGGTGTTAACCAAATTCCTTGTGGCTCTCACATAATAATTCATTTTGTATCTTGACTCTCAGTCTGTTAGCGGCTTGCTAAAACTGTGTCATATTGGACTTGAGTACTCATTTCCATTGCTGTCCACTCCGTGTGTAGGACCCCATCTTTGTTTTAGAGGGGCCAAAACTGTGGACGTTGTTCTTGACTTTGATTTGGCATAGGAAGAAGAAAATACTTTGGGTTTCTTTCGATTTCATTTATGCTTTTTAGTTCTTCCCGCGATTCTCCGACACCTATAAGATTCCTTTAGCTTAAGATTTGATGCTTGCTATTTTCTCTGACCAGTGTCTCCCTACGCATTTCATGTATGACCTCTTTTACCGGCTCCCCTGGTTTATTCCTTTTCTGTCGCCTGTAAAGGAGCGCAATGTCTTCTTTCTATTTTACAACTACTCCTCCTTTTTCTTAGAGGATAACCTTGTGCATACATCCGATTGCCACCAAGTTAATCTGTTCTAGGCATAAGTTTTGGGGTCTGTGTTCTTAGTATATCTTCCCAGCTTATATCGGTTAGGACTTGGTTACTTGGTTCCCGGTGGTGGGGTTGACTTTGTTTTTGTTATAGAAGTGAATTGGTGAATTGCTCCCTTCGTTATAGTCTCATTATGTCCGGTCTGGGCTCCACGCATACATGCTGAACCTCATTATGTTGTGATCTGAGTATATTGTTTTTGATATTTGACATTTTCTTATTTCAGATCCATCATTGTTAGTGAAGATGAAGGTCTAGTGTATTTCTCCAGTCTAGTAGGCACTATTATTTGCTGTTTTAATTGAATTTTTTTGTGCAGAGATTTAAAAAGCTCGTGTGAGTGTGATTTTCATCAGAGCTGCCTCCTGGTGTTTTATTACTGCAACAATATATTTGCTATAATTCCTCCATTTTAGGTGACATAAGTTGATAATCCCCCAGAGCAAGATGAGTTGGGTGCAGGAGTGTGGATAGATTTTCCCAGACAGTGGTCCAATTTTTACAGCTGTTCAGGAAATTGCTGTGATGATGCATCCGGAGGCTTTAGACACCACAATGATAGTAATTGGTTCTCGTAACTTTAACTGCTAAACTTCCAAACTACATCGATTTGAGGCATTAAGCAGTTCGTGCAGAACAAGTGACTCCTGCAATGTACAGGCCAACCCCCCCCCTTTTGCCTGTTCACTTCTTCACACTGTAATAGGTTGTTACCTGGATCCATATTTCGTTGTCATAGTGAATCCTTTATGTGGGTCCTCAGTGAAAGCCGCGAACATAACCGTTCCTCCTGCAAGCAGTCTCACGGATGAAAGGTATTATTTTGTTGTTTGTTGCTGGCTTTAGACCTGTAATTTTTGCCAAAGAAGAATGTCAACGGACCCAGGTGTTATTGTTGTTAACTGGGGGGGGATTTTTTCCGGCATTAGTAATCTGTATTCCTGTTGGTTTGGAGTGGATGCCATCGACTGTGGTTCACTCCAGGAAATGACTGGATTGGGGGGGTGTAGCGATTCTGCCAATTCCTGCCAGGTTTTTTTCCTTCCTGGCACTAAAAAAACCTCTCCCCTCTTGAGTGCTGTGGCTACCCAGGTTTTTCCCCATGGTCCTGGATGTTCTTTTTTATCTTTTTGTCCCCTTAGGATGGTATGGCCTGCAATTTAAGTTATAGCACTGTCTTTCCTGTACTGAAGAGGACACATTTTCATGGGTGTAAAAGCTTATAGAAGTGAGGTTTCATTTTCTCCTGTTGTCAATGGGCTTGGGCAATTTCTAGGGTGGACAAAGTTTGCACGTCCCATCTGTTTTCAGATTCCCATGCCAGCAGATACCGAGTGCATAGTATGTGCACGAGGCTTGGTTTCCGTTTGCCTTGGGTTTCTGTGACTGTATTCCCAGTTGGTGCATGTTTACCCTGTCCTCTTTCAATAATTGGGCCTCTACCCTTCAGACAGAACTGTTTGCCATACCCTTTCACTAACTGCACTGAGTAACAAAGATTGACAGTTTATTGTAACCTGATTTCACTGTCATCCATGAATGCTTTCTCCAACTCATTAAGCATAAATTGTGGCATTGCTTGTTGTCAGAAGCCAGAACACATATAGATATGGTAGGATTGTGGACCGTGGAGTCAGAGTGCACATGCGTGGATTCCATCTCACATTGGTCTTCAGATGCATGATATAACTGATAAATTGGCTGAATCAAGTATGCCTTTTCAAAGAGGGAGTAAGATTACAAACCTGTGGCTTGTCAGGTAGTAGTTTGAGAACAATAATACGAATAGAACTTCAAGCTGAATTTTTATGTACTTAAGGCTCAGGAGATGACACCGTGGAGTCCATCTATCACATTCTATCATGCAGGAGGAGCCTCATGTCCTATGGTGCATCCAACAAAATAAGCATACTCTTGGATGTCACAACCGCCACGCTCCCGGCTGGTTACAATATCTTTTGGGCAGGTTAAATCACCACCACCAGATGTAACCAACACGAAATGTAAACTTTGCCAGATGGATTATTGTCACAACCATTGCGTCATTATGTACTGGATGCGATAAAATTAATAGATTTTTAGAAACAACTCACCTCATGGGGTGTTGGGGAGGATGGTGTGGAGTGGGGGGGGTGAAGTGGTTTCCAAGAAATGTTAAAGGTTACTAAGTTATTTTATCCAACAGTGGTATATTACAGACCATTCTGGAGAAATACCCTTATTTGCTAGCTGTAAATAAAAGGCATTACCACATGTTGTGTGTGTGATGTGTGTGTGTGTGTGTGGTGTGTTTGTTTTTGTGTAAGGTGTGGTGTGTGTTTGTGTGTGTGTGTGTGGTGTGGTGTGTGTGTTTGTGTGTTCGTGTGTGTGTGTGTGTGTGGTGTGTGGTTTGTGTGTGTGTGTGTGTGTGTGTGTGTGTGTGTGTGTGTGTGTGTTGTGCACCTATTTGGTGTGTGTGGTGAGTATGAGTGTGTGTGTGTTATGAGTGTGTGTGTGTGTTATGATGAGTGTGCGTTGTATGTTATGAGTTTGTGTATGGTGTGTGTGTGTGTGTGTGTGTGTGTGTGTGTGGTGTGTGTGTGTGTGTTGTGTGTGTGTGTGTGTGTGTGTGTGTGTGTGATTAATGTGTGTGTGTGTATGAATTTGTATGTGTGGTAGTGTGTGTGTGTGTGTGAGAGAGACTCAACAATCAATATTTTGCACCATTATAACTCACTACAGTGTGACCTGGTGTGGAAGTGTGACTTGCTCATTACTCTATAAAATTTGTTCATGATTGTAGGACATGTATAAACGCAAGTAACCATTCTTACAGTATTCATTACCTTTGTAACTTTGAGTTCAGTACCTTGTACGCTAGTTCAGCCATCAAACTTTGGGGCCCTCCCCTAGGACCCATTGTGTACCCTGTAATCTGTAAATACCTTGTAACTTGTCATGATTGTGACTAGACCCTACCTGGATTTCATTACCTTGTAAATGTGAGTTCATTACCTTTGTAAACTTGTGAATCCATTACCTCAGTAACTTGCTCTCATCTAACAAAACTTTTGAGGCCCATGCCCCTGGAGCCCATTATGTACCTCTGAATTCTTTTTGACTACCGCCCACTGGAAGGGTATGGGGGCATAATAAAACATATTAAACTAACTAACTAGTACTAACAATGGAGCTCTCCCATTTTGTTTCTGGTAATATATCCTCACTAAAAGCTAGTGGAGTCCCTTGTTTTGTCTATCTCCTCTCCTGTGGTATTACTAGTTTTGTAATAGTTGTTTTATCTTGGTCCTTGACTACACTTGTTTCCTCACTACAGCTCCTGTCACCCTCGAGGTCATTTAAATGCAATCCCTTCAGCATACAATTTCTGACTACCTGACAGCCCTCCATCCTCACACATTACTGTCCTCCCCAGGACAACACCTCCAGCTATCAACCATTACGTCACCCAGGACAGCACCTCCATCCTCACCATTACTGTCTCCCAGAAAGCACCTCATCTCACCATTAATGTCCTCTCCCTCCCAGGACAGCAGCATCCATCCTCCACCATTAACTGACTCCCAGGACCAGCACCTCCATCCACCATTACTGTCTCCCAGGACAGCACCTCCATCTTCACCATTTAACTTCACCCAGGACAGCACCTCCATCCTCACCATTACTGTCACCCAGGACAGTCACCTCCATCTCACCATTACAGTCTCCCCCAGGACAGAACTTCCATCCTCACCATTACTGTCTCACCAGGACAGCACCTCCATCCTCACCATTACTGTCTCCCAGGACAGCACCTCATCCTCACCATTACTGGTCTCCCAGGACACACCTCCATCTTCCCCATTACTGTCAACCCATGACAGCACCTCCAGCTTCACCATTAACTGGTCTTCCTGTTCTTTCGTCCAGTCCCTGGACTCTCGTACTGTCTTCCCTCCCAGGACAGGGCACCTCCACTCCAAAACCGTCAACGCAATTATAACTTATACTGTCTCACTGTCTGTTCCGTCTCTCCCAGGACAAGCAAACTTCTTCCCCATTTCCTTCCTCCCAAAAGCTTCTTCAGATCCATCCAGCAGCTTCATCACACCATCAAGAAAAAGAGGGATCATACAGATTATACTGTCATCAGACTGTCTGGGCCGAATAATAAATCACAATCAAGAAAACAAACCCCCACCCGGCACCGCCCCGCGTCCACCATCGCCAATGACAAAGCACCCCACCTCACCATTTTAAAAAACTGTATTACTGTACTTGTCTCAGGGGGGGTCCCGTTCACTGTCTCTCGTGACCGGGTGGTCCCCCATGACGGACACACACACGGCCCCCCCTCCACTCGCCATACAAAACGCAAATAACTGAGTGAACCACAACTACATCACAGAAGTGCACACAATGGAATCCCTCTTCCACCTCATTACTGACCCGAACTCTGTTCAAACTGCTTCTTTCTCTCCCCTCGAGACACAGCACTTCCAGCTTCAACCCATAGACAATATTACTGTAAAACCCCACCCTAGAGACAAATATTAGCAAGAAAATAAAACGTACCAGATCCTCTCCCAACCACTACTCATACCCATCCACCCCCAACCACAAAACCCCAAAACACGTTTCCATGGTCCCAAACATACAGTGCTTCCCCACCAGGCCAGCACTCTATTTATTCCATCTTTCAAAACCAATAACTGTCCTTTACTGTCTCTCGCGCCCAGGCGGACAAAACAGAAGCAAAAAAAGCAACCTCTTACCTCCAATCTTCACCAATTTAATGTGTCTGTGAACTTACTGACTGTACTGACTGGGCCCACACTCGTTACAGTCTTCCCGACAAAAAAAAAGCAAAAATAAAGGCACAGCACCTCCAACCATCTTCACCATGTACGTGGGTATAACTGCTGTCTGTCTCCCAGGACAAAAAAATATGAAAGGAAGCAGACCTTTCCATCCTTCACCATTACACTGACTACTGTAACTGGTTCGTGACTAGGTTCGTTCCCTCCCGCTCCAGAGAACTAACAGCACGCTCCATCTTCATCACCATCTTCAAACCAGAACAGCTAAACCAACATTTCACCAAACAAGACATACATCACCATTAACACTGGTATACATGGAGTCGGTTACTGTCTCTCTCCCAGGAACAACAAAAGGAAAAGCCCCCCTCACCTCTTTCCCATCCTCCACCACAACACCAATATACTTACTCTGGTACTGACCCCCAGGACAGCAACCTCCATCTCTCACCATTACTTGTCCTCCCAGGACAGCACCTCCATCCTCACCATTACTGTCACCCAGGGACAGCACCTCCAGCTTCACCATTACTGTCTCCCAGGACATCACCTCCATCCTCACCATTACTGTCACCCAGAACAGCACCATCCTCATCATTACCTGTCTCCCAGGACAGCACCTCTACCATCCTCACCATTACTGTCTCCCAGGACAACTCCTCCAGCCTTACAGTTTCTGCCTACATGGCCAGCACCAATGTGAATGATTTTTTGGTGGCTCATGGCCCAGGGCACTGGGAGTAGAAAATATTGAAGAAACGATGAAAATTATTGAATAAACAATGCGAATAAATTTCCTTGGCCATGGCCATTCTCTGGAGTTGAAAATATTCGTAAATGATGTGAATGAATTTCCTGGCCTATGGCTGGCTCTGGGACTAGAAAAACTGTAAACTCATCAATGTATGGGGCCACTCCATCAATTTCGTGGACAATGGCCTGGTCTCAACCGAGCTGCGGGGGCGTTGACCCCCGAAACCCTACTAAACTGCAGACACATTCATCACCTTCAAACTACCATTAGAAAACATCTTATCTCCCTGATACACCCCTCAACTAACTTCACGAATACCACCTGGTGGTTCACACTTACACTCGCTCACTTCATTTTGACCATAAACAGAAATATTAATCTCAGTCTTAAAATAATGAATCCTATGATACTCCAATACTGAAACTATATACTGTGCCAAAACAAAAGCATTCACATTGCTAAACTCATAAACTATATTTAGTCACTTAGCCATAAGACCAACTTACCTCATAATTTGTAATATTTTACAATTAAGAATAAAACTAAGTATGCCCGAAATGCCTAGCCATGCTAAGCGTTCTAGTGGTACACTCTGTAATGCCTAGCCATGCTAAGCGTTCTAGTGGTACACTCTGTAATCACAATTTTACTACATGTAAACCAAACAATAACCAAAATTTCTGTAAACTCAGCATTGTATATACTTATAGAGAATAAACTTGAATTGAATTGAATTTGAATCTACAGGTAAACTCCAGGTAGTTAAATACTGGATCTCACCTACAGAGCTCCACTTTACAGCACTTTGATAATACAGTGTTTTCAGTTATAGCCATTCTATATTTCAGACTCCTACAATATATTCACCAGTCATCACTATAAACTAAGAATGAAAATATTTTAAGGTAAGTACAGTGGAACCTCAAAAAATTGAACGCATCACATATCGAACGTTTTGAAAACAGGACCATTTTTTCAGACAAACTGTGTTCCTGTTATCGAACGCGCCCCTATTTTCGGACCGCCGGGTATGGGACCTGTCTGCCGCCCGCTCTGTCCGCGTCCCCGCACAGGCGCCATGAGCATTCTAGCTTGTTTATGCTGAGTGAACACTAACCTGCGCTCTCATTCACGCATTTTACGATTATTTCGTTGTGTTTAGTGCTTGTGGGACTGTGAAATAAGCTGCCATGGGCCCAAAGAAACTTGCTAGTGGTACCCCTGTGGTAAAGAAAGTGAGAAACACCATAGATGTGAAGAAGGAAATAATACAGAAGTATGAGAGTGTGTGAGACTTGTTGAGCTTGCCAGGATGTATGGGAAAAACAAGTCGACCATCAGTTCTATCCTGGCAAAGAACGAACAAATCAAGGAAGCTGATTTGCGAAAGGTGTTAATATAGGAGTGGATTGAGGTGCCTTCTCAAAGATTAAGGAGATTTGTGCCAAGTGGAATGATGTCCAAATGTTTGTGGAGAAGTACCAACCCTGAGCAAGCTGAAACAAGCCATCTTTGCAACAAGTTCAGTGACAGAACTATGTCCCATTTAGGGAAATGTTAAAGAGCACCAGAAACAGAGGACTGTGGACAGTTATTTTGTGAGACAGGGGTCCAGTGACTCTCAAGCTGGTCCTAGTTGGCTTTTAAAAGACAGAGAAGGGAAGTAACCCAAGAGAGGGCTTTACCTGAAGTCCTCATGGAGGGGGATTCTCCTTCCAAACACTAACCCAACTCCCTCTCTCCTCATCCCCATCTTCCAGATGCCAATGTTATTTTATGTGTATTTACTATACATAATTAAAAACTATAGTATTTGTTGTATGTAAAACTGTAATTAATCTCTATAATGTATTTTTTGTGTGAATATTTTTGAGTTTCTGGAACGGATTAATTGTATTTCCATTATTTCTTATGGGAAATATTGCTTCGAATTTCAGACTTTTCGAATTTAGAACTAGCTCCTGGAACGGATTAAGTTCGATATTTGAGGTTCCACTGTAGATGCATTTAATATAAACATGTTATCAGACTTTTATGTGCATTTGAAAGTGTAAAAAAAGGCTAATTTCACTTTACAGTGATATTCTCTTCTACAGCAGTAGCCTGGAACCTAACCTGCTGTACAAGTGGGGCCCTCTTCTACAGCAGTAGCCTGGAACCTAACCTGCTGTACAAGTGGGGCCCTCCTCTACAGCAGTAGCCTGGAACCTAACCTGCTGTACAAGTGGCGCCCTCCTCTACAGCAGTAGCCTGGAACCTAACCTGCTGTACAAGTGGGGCCCTCTTCTACAGCAGTAGCCTGGAACCTAACCTGCTGTACAAGTGGGGCCCTCTTCTAAAAATGCCAAATAAAAAAAAAGTCCTGGGGAACCAAACCGCTGTACAAGGGGCCCTCCTCTACAGCAGTACCTGGAAACCCAACCGCTTACAAGGGGT